>JASVEL010006964.1:0-266859 GCA_032618575.1 Nicotiana noctiflora
TTAATCTACTTCTATTTTTCATATTCCAGAATAAATTGAACAATTTTTTTTATATTGTTCATGTAGTCATTAAGTTATAGATTCATGGAAAATAAATACTTAGATTGAAAATCGACAAATCCAAGGCGAAATTCAATTGATGCGACTCAAATCTCAATGTTCTTGGAAACAGTTTTGCATCGGATCGGCCAATTAATCATGGCAAACGTACTTCTCTAACATATGTTTTCAGATTCTTCTTTATTTTATGTCGACCTTATTTTAACAAAAAAAAGAATATACAATTTATATTATCCGTCTGTTAAATTTTTTTGATTTTTTCTTTAAAAAAATATTTAATAACTTAATCACAATAATATTTGTCTAAGTTACTCTTAGGTCTCCTTAGTTATGCATCCCACTTAAATTAATAGTAGACGTCATATATTTTGAAACAAAATTCAGTTTATTAGAACGACTAATATATGAAACCGGAGGGAGTAAATAACCTTAAATATGAAGTGAGCTCGTGAATAGTAGAAAAAATTTCCATTACCTTTTGCTCACCGTGAGCAAAACAAAAACAATTGCATAAAAGATAAATTTAGAGAAAATTACTATGTTTTAGTGGTTATTAACTAGTTATAACTATTCTTTACTATATTACTTTCTATAGCTATGTTTTCGGATTTTTTAGAGTGTATTCGACATATTTAAGCTATTGTATTCGAGGAATACAGTAGTATTTCTAGGCATGAAATATGGGATTACAACTAGACAGATTTTTGTATTCGAGTGTATTCGACGGTATTCATGGCGTGAAACATGAGATAAAAGCTGGACAGGAGGCAACTAATCCATTAATTTACTACTAGTTACACTGGGCGCCTTATTTGGTCGCTCTGATGCCTCCTTTTCTTCCTCCTTACCTATGCCCTCCTTTCGTCCTCCTCTTCTTTTCTACTTTTCTTCTTTTCTCTCTCAAACACACGAGACTTTGTGTAAGTATTATTAATTGGATATTAAGTACACAGTGATCTAGCAGTAGGGTATGAGTTTTTAATTAAAGTCACCCTTAAAGGAACTTGAAAACTCAAATCAATAATTGAAATGTTGAAGATCTAATCTTGAAATCATCTGGGTATTTAAATATGAAATTTAAAGTTTGTTGATTCAAAATTATTTGACTGAAATCCTTGGACCTGCATTCATTGTTGGAAACATAATTGAGCATTGTTCGGGAGCGTAAAACTCGAAGAAGCATCCGGAGCTCAATTATTGAACATGTTCAAAGATACGAGTCTGAGTATGAAGTCTGGGACTGCAGGACCAAACTTCAGACATTACCGGGCCAAACTTCAGACATTACCGGGCCAAACTTCAGATATTACCAGGTTAAACTTTTTCACGCCAAACTTGAGAAAAAAATGATCTGGTGAAGTTTGCACAACAAATTGAAGAACTTCTATGAACTGAAGTTTGCCCATTGCAAGGCAGGCCAAACTTTCATGCAAAAATATATGAAGTTTTGCTTTGATAAGGCTACACTTCAATCTAAAAATTCTAAAGTTCAAACATTAGACATAAATTTTTGCTACTTCAGTGCTGTATGTCTAAAGTTACTCGAAAAGTGGGTAGACTTGCAAATTTTTTTTATGTAAATCCCCCAATATCGTCAATAGTAGGAATATTTTGTTTGATGTTTAAAAGATTAATGGTATTAGACTACCTTTTTGATAATCTTATATTCACTGCAACTCTCCTCCTTTATCTAAATTTAAAACTGGCTATGCAAAGATCATGTAGATGAAGTTAAATATATATAAAATAAATGAATGAACAAATTGACCAAAAATCTCTTAGCTATTCAGCAAGCAGAGACCTAAACATTACAACTTTCTTTTTCTATGTTTCTATAAATCTATTGATTGCAACAATTGGTTAAGTTACAAAAATTTGGGCAAAAAATTGCTGCAGACAGCATTTCCCATGAACATATCAGATGTCATTTCAGAACTCTAAAAATCCTACTGAATGTTCAGTTCTTACAAAATATTCTTTGGCAAGGGAAATGACTTCAGCCCTATTTCTTTCGATACAGGGGTCGTAGAATACCTCAACGATTTATGCAACTTCAAATTGATAGCAGGAACCTTACGGGCAATAGCTTGCCAGATCATCTGAACTGCATCATTGTCCTTGGAAGGATATCGATACTCAAACAGATTTTCGATCTCTTTTAACCTCGCCCACATTCTAGTCCACTCTTCTTTTGTGATGCTCCTTATGAAGTTTATGAGGTAATTTTCTTTGAGAGCATCTGATGTACGGACGAATATGCAGAACTCTGAATAGTCAAGAACATCTTCATAGGGAAGCTCGATTTCATCACTAATGATGACTGGTACACAGTGACTTGCGATAGCATCAAAGAGACGGTTTGATGACGGAGTGTCACCTGCGATGTTAAGACAGAATTTGGAAGAGTGCATGCCTTCAGTTGCTTGTTTTACTCCATTTTTCAGAATACTACCAAAGGAAAAGTGAACATCTTTCTCATCTTTCAGCATATAGAATAACTCTTGTCGAATAGTTCCACCCTGAGGATGAAAAATAAGACTTAACAAGAGCACAATGAAAGAAAGGAATTAGAAACAGGAAAGAGAGTAACCAAATAGCCAGGGTATAGTCTTGATAATCTTGCTCAAGTTCAAGATACATATTCCTGGGGATTTAGAGAGCAAAGTCTTGAGGATCTCAGACTCTATGTATCACAACGATAACCTATCTTGGCAATTAAATGAACCAAAACTATGGTTCGGGCATCCACAATTGCAAAGATAGTCTGGTATATCTTCGTGTAAGTAGTAAAAGAGAAATCAGTGTAACCTCCTTTGAATCTAATCCAGATTCTAGAACTTGCAAAATGATGATATCAAATTAACTAGTTTCAGTGCTCAATCCATGAGTGCGGTTGGACACTTAGTGTAGAATACATGCCAAAAGATACGAGACAAATATAACGGATACAGAAACATTCCACTTGGAAGAATATATGCTAGCAAAAAGTTCTAACTTTGCTGTTTTGCTTTATTTCGATAACAGTGTTTTGGACTGCAGCCAACAACCACAGGGAAAATAACGGAATGGCGAAATCAAAACAGAAGAGTTGATCCTGATGACAAGCGATCAGTTTCAGTTGGTCCGCTATGTATCGTGTTGCTTATGTCCTCCCCATGTAACAACATCTGAGCCTTCATGTGATATTTTGTTTTTGGGAACTTGGAGTTGTAATTCCATTAACTTTTTTTTTCTAGTTATAAGAACTAAATAAACAATTGAGGCTGTCTCTTAAGCGATCATGCCTCGATGGATAGATATTCAAAAACCCAAGCTATCATACAGTTGCCACTAAATTACTATCTGCCTAATCATTCCCCTAATTTGTTTGCTGATTGCTATAATGCCACAATATGCTATTTCATAAGTCACTAATATGGATATGGGGTGGAAGAATTCTTTTTATAAGCACAACACCACGAGTCCATCAAATGAAGTGCCTGACTTTTAGAATGCATAAACTAAAGAGCACTTATCCAGCGAGGTACATTTACGAAACCAAAAGATAAAGTAATTCTTGTACATTTGTACTAACCATATTAATTATTGTACCTCCTATAAAGCTTTTGCAGGTCCGAGATGTTGAATCTCGTTATGATTCTTCAAATTCTAACTAGAAAAGGCTATGCTGCTCATTATATCACATATCATCAAGTTCTATTCCTAAAGAACATCTCTACTCAGGGATGGATTTACGGGGGCGGAAGGACCCCCTTCGTCGAAACATTACACTGTATATATAAAGCAAAATCTATTTTTTACCTCTATATATTAAGTTTTGAACCCCCTTAATGCAACCCAAAAGTGTAGTTTAGTGATGAAGGGGGTTCAAAACCTTCATAAGGTCATAGGTCCGATTCCCACTAACTACAAATTTTCTTTTTTGAATCCCCTTCATGGAGATCCTGCCTCCGCCGCTGTCTCTACTTTTAACCCAATCTATCACGAATCATCTTGCTTCACATCATCCAATTCAGTATCCAACTCCAACCCTATATTGATCCAACTCCTCCCTCCCCGTCGAAATAAATGCACAACATATAATAGATGTAATTACTTAACTATTATCATTACCAGTTAAATCGGAGAGCAATAGTTAACAGAAGAGTAAATACAAAAACAACTTACATCTTTTCTGTATATAGCTCCCTGGAAGTAGAGTAAAGTTGGTCGACTATCAAAACCCGAAGTGTCATTGTCATAGTTCCTGATTACATGCTTATAAGGTGCAATCACATCCTTCTCAACATTAGCTATTGTGGGAGGATACCTTCCAAAGTCTGAAAGTACAAAAATTGCAGGCCAAAGCTTCATTCTTGCATCCAAAAGGCTATTCGGATGGTGTGCAACAATGATATGATCTTTTCCTCCTGTTCTTTTCCATTCCTCTTGAGCAGTCAAAAACGCAACTAACTTTTCCTGTAACAACACGTTCGTGCTAGTTTTCTGCCCTGGTTTAAGCTTTGAAAACCGATTATAACTAATCGACGAAAAGAAAGGAACAAATACCACATCAGCTTCACTTGAATTATGTACTCTTATAGCACTTCGACCATTCAAATTATCATCAAACTCAGAAGACAAAAGATCCAAAATCAACCAATATTCGATACTGTGCTGCAAGTTTAGTCCACCGGGATATTCAGGAACCGAATTCCTGATATCAGGCCAAACACTCTTCCCCTCAGATTTCCATCCCAATAATTCAAAATGAAATTGTGGGGGCAGATTATACATAAAAACTTTGAGCACTTGTTTACTAGGATTGCACTTAAACAAATTGTACTTTTCCAATGTTCCTCTTTTAGAATAATCATCAATTTGAGCACTGGATTGTGTATAACCTTCATCTGCTAAAGCAAGAATCTTGGACTTTGGTAATATATTAAGGTAAAATAAGTGTCTCCGAGAAGTTGAACGCAGCACAAATAACAAAGATAGCATGAACATAACAGAAGTAATTGAAAACATACTAAACAAGGATTTTCGACCGAAAAATCCCATAGAATGTACATTTCTCTCTGCCATTGTAATCCTATTTCAGTGAGTAATACGTATATATATTATAAAGCTATCATTTTTGCAAATTAGACCATCAAAAACTACATCATATGATACAGCCAAGAACAATTCATTCATTCATTCTACACAAAACTAAATGAAATTCCTCATTCAGCTCACACCAAAAATCATGTCTTTGTCCTTTTCCTAGGCATTTTTTCACAACATCAATACAAAAAAAAAAAAAAAAAATTGAAACAAATGGAGACACCTTCTATTAACCAATGTATGAATAAAATGTTAGTAAGACCCTTTAAGGATAGGGGAAAAAGACGAGAAAGAAGAAGAAAAATGGGTTCTTGAATACCAGTAAGAGAAATTTGTGAATAGAGGTGAATGTTGATATGAGAAATGAAGAAAAAGCTAAGATTTTTGAAACCCAGATCAAGAAATTGAAAACCCAGATCAGTATTTGATTCCAATATGTTGAAGAAATGGAACAAAAGGACAAAGAGGAGGATGGAGTAGTTTCACCAAATACAAATGGTTATTTCCAATAAAAAACTCCTCCTGTTTCTTTTGTCTTCAGGTAAAAAAACGTAAAAGAAAACAAAAAGATACTCAAAATGCAGCGAGGGAATAGCCGAATGGGGAATCTTCTCTGTAGAAGCGGGCTCATCGGTTTTTGGCTGACAACACAGCTACTTATATTATTTACTGCTTTCGTAATTACTCTTTTTTTCTTTTTCTTTTATCGAACCGATGTTTGGTGCCTATCACTTTTGGTCCCGGATTTGCGAGCTCTAGTTTTTCCCTGTTTTCGCCTGGTATTTGGTATTTATATCGGAGCCTGATTATATTCGAATTCGTGCTACGTAAGATTTTATTCCAGAAGTAGTACTTACTACCAAGGAATTTTCCATGCCCAAAGTTAAAACCAAGACCTCTTGTTAATGAAAAAATAAACTCATTCACTGCACCATATTCTTTTGGTGGTTAGTTATCTTTTTCAGTTTTATTTTATGTAAATTTATTTAATTAGGCATGGATTTTAAGGTTAAATAGAGGTGGAGTTAGGATTTGATGTTTATGATTTTTAAATTTACCATCAAACTCATAGTTCATTTTAATTATTAATTTTACAATTAAATATTTATGCATATTATTAGGTTCATCTGAATCCATCCTTAATACTTTAGTTCTGCCCCTACTTTTTAAACTTGTGGTCTTGTATATATATGATGGAACATTTGTATGATTACAACAGTTTTAAAATATACAAGGTTTTAATAATACCATAATATTTGTGTTATTATAAATGTAAAATTTAAGGATAAATTGTTTTCGAATTTATATATATATATATATATATATATATATATATATATATATGGGACAAAGAGAGTATATATTATTTGTTGTTCAAATGTAGGTAGTAATTTTTTCGTTGGGCAAGTTACACATTTGGCTGATCGCCCAAAAATAATTACATTCAATAACCAAATATACAAAAAAAAATATACTGATTATGTATAAAATATATATTATACATTAATATGCAAAAATATATAAGCGGCTATACAATATAATTTCCCGTAATTTTATTCTTCCCAGTTTTCATTCAGTCACATGTAGTTGCAACTTTAAGTTCAACAAAAGCAATATAAGTTTGTAAGTATCCCAAGACTCACATTTATTACATAGCTAACGGTGAATATTAAAGGTATTTAAACGATTATTAAGGTTAAAAAGTTGATGTAAGGATGAACAGATCTTTAAATCTGGATCTGGTTTACCTAAAGGTGAGCTTAATCCACAAAAACATAAATCAAAGTCTTCATAACTGAATCTATTTTTAAACAAAAGCTTTATTCTATACTTGATAGTTTAACAAGTAAGATGATAAATCTTATACCTTGTCCTTTTTATATGTCACTTTAACCCAAATCACATTAGTAAATGAAGGTGGTATTGACTCTTTCCCCCAACTTTACTCTAACTATAACTCTAATAAAGCATATAGGATACTTCCTCATTTTTTTTTTATAGTCCAAAATAAGTGATTTATTCATATTTCAAGAACGAATTAACTATTTTTTTCCTACATTACCCTTGGAGTAATTAATATTGAAGTATGTGTTAAGATTATTTATGTGAAGAGATAGTAAAGGTTAATATAGTCAATTTCACTACTAATTAATGTTAAAAATTAAATTTCTTAATAAGTGTAAAAATCACAAAAAAATTACTTATTTTGAACCGGAAAGAGAGTAACTAGGAGTATTACTCAAAGTTTAATTTAGTTAAATACTCTTATGTGAATTATGCAATCAAACAATAAATGTGATGCCAAACCCTTAAAACAAAATATAAAAAAAGATTCAAAACTAGTCGTTTTGTAGCTGAGTACAGTAAGAGAGGAGGTTCAATTGTCGCCGTCAGAAATCATACTATGCAATTAAAAAAAGAAACGTGTGTATAGTGATTAGTACAAATCAAGGGTTTTATTTGATTATATTCTTGTTGTTACTGATTTTGGTGAGTAATTTTATTAGAAAACTCACTTTTGTATTTTATTGATGTGCAGACAAGTACTGAGTTTAAACGTTAGAAGAAAAGGGTGAAAAGACTCAAGAATATACAAAAGATAGCAAAATAGAGTTTTTGATGATTGAATAGGATATTTTATAAGTCAAATGGTGACAAAGAATGAAGATTCAAGCAAATAGAAAATGGGATTTAGAGTTACGAGTTAGAGTTTCTTTCTAGAAACACACGATCCAACTTTTAACAGATGATATGTTCTAGTCTACGAGGTTTTTTATCATTATTTTTCGAGAAAAATATAAAACTTTGAATCTAGTTTCCAGCGGCTCAAACGATTCGTTATTTGGACTCTCTTATATAAAGTTATAATCATTTTACTGTACACTGTCAAATATGTGCGCCCATGCTTACGATTCGTTATTTGGACTCTCTTACACAAAGTTATAGTCATTTTACTGTACACTGTCAAATATGTGCGCCCATGCTTCCAGGTGCGCGTCAACGCATGTTTGCCTGCGGGATACTTAAGTCGGACCTATCTTTATAATTTTTGGGCATTTCTCTTAACCTATATAAGGCCCAAACTTATTACAAACTATGTTATTTATCTCGCCAGTTACATACATTGTTTATTATATTTTTTTGTAATGGATTGAGACTTGAAATAAAGTACATACTAATTAGTGATTTTAGTATTGATTAAAATATTTAGATATAGATGACGAATGAAATGTAGCGACCGTAAGATTCTATACTAAATGTAAAATTAATATTATAATTAATTTACTTGAATGCGTAATCACACGTAAAAATTGACTGCAGTATATCTAAACTTGTAAAATTATCTCTAATAACAGACATGACATCAAAAAGTATCATTGGTGACTTGAACAAGGGTGACAAACTGAATGGTGAAAAAAATTATATCTGGAGTCGTAAGATGTGGTATTTACTCGAAATGCAAGATGTTCTTGAAAGTATTAACCATGTTATGAGTCACCCAGAGGAGGGTAACAATGTGCAACATGAGGGATCTGGAAACTTACAATATTTGGAAAAAGAAAGATTCTACTGCACGTGAAATTATTATAAGTTCAGTTGATGATGATATCATCCACAAATGTGATAAATATCCTACTGCTCAAGCCATGTGGGCACGTTTAAGAGAGGCATATGGGGGGTACAACTGTAACTCGCCTTCGACATCTGACAATTAAGTTTGGCCTCTACTAAAAGCATCATGATCATGGTGTCAAGCAACATCTAAGGGTGATGTCAAATATTATTGCACGACTCAAAAGTGTTGGCCATGTTCTCTCGGATGAGCTGCAGGTTCAAGCAGTGATTCGATCTCTTCCTAATAATTGGAAACATCTTAAGATTTACTTGACCTACAATGATAACATCAAAACTTTTGCTGATGTTGCTCGTCATATGGGGCTTGAAGACGAGCAGCTTGGTGCTGCTAAAGTTATACCTAATGCCTTTTGGTAAAATCAAGTGGTACAAAGAGATCAAGCTTCAAGCGCAAGAGAAACTGAAAAAATGACGAAAATGGTAAGGAGACCGAAGGATCCTCCAAGAAAAGAAACAATCCAAATTTCGAGAAACAAAAACGGTACTACAAGAAGAAAGACAAGAGTAAGATAAAGTGCTACAATTGTCAAGTCCTAAGGCATTTTGCTCATAAGTGCACTAAGCTAAAAAAGGTAGCATTTAAAAATGCATCTTTTAGTGCTATATATATTTCTACCATTGTTATACTTACTAAATCTTCTCATGTGTGGATGTAGACTCAGGGGCCACCAGCTATGTGAGCCTCGATAGAGAAGCATTTATAGAGTTCCGTCGAGTTCCACATCGATCAAAACATATATATATATATATATATATATATATATATATATATGGGAAATAATGCAAAGCCTGAAGTCAAAGGAATAGGAACTTTCAGAATGGACATGCGTGGTGTCCGATCTTTGATGTTGTATGACGTCCTATATGTTCCAGAGATTCGACGAGACTTAGTCTTTATGTCTGTTCTTCTATGTTTAGATTTCAATTTGAACTTTATTCGCAATGGTATTAGAATTACTCAAGACACTATTTTTTATGGTTTTGGACATCGATATGATGGTTTTATTGTGTTAGATTGTAATCCTTCTACTTATAACTATTATGTTGACCGTTGTGTTATGTCATGTTATTCTAGTAACAATGATGTTGATGTTAGTACATGGCATGCAAGATTACGTCACATGGTGTAGGATCGAATGGATAGATTGGCTAAGGAAAGAAATTTGGGTTTCTCTAAAATTGAAATTCCAACTTGTGAAAATTATCTTGCCAGAGAGATTACACGTAAACCATTTGGAAAGGATAAGAGAGCTGATTTTCCATTGCAATTAATCATTTTGATATCTGTGGTCCAATAAATGTGAGGGCTAGATATGGTGCTTTATATTTTATTACGTTCATTGATTATTTCGCACGCTTTAGTTATGTCTATTTCATTTCTCATAAATCTAAAGCACTTGAATGCTTTAAGAAATATTTGAATGAAGTTGAGAATAAATTAGACAAAGGGATTAAGACCTTAAGGGCGTGAATATCTATCAAAAGAATTTGAAGAATTGTGTAGATAGTTAACTATTCTGTACACACTTCAACAAAATGGTGTAGTAGAAAGGAGGAATAGAACACTACTGGACATGATAAGGTCCATGATGGCGCATGCAAATTTTCCTATCTCCTTTTATAGATATACGTTATACTACAACCTATATTTTGAACAAAGTACTTTCTAAATCAGTTTCTTCCACTCTTATGAGCAATGGACTGGTCATAAATCGGGCTTAAGGAATTTACGACCTTGGGGTTGTGCCTTACATGTAAAAGATTCTTTTAGCAAGTTTAGTAAATTAGGTCCAAAGACAATAAATATATCTTTATAAGATATTCAGAACACTCCAAAGGGTATGTGTTCATTGGTGAATTAGAGGATGAAAGTGTTACTGAGATTGAATCACGAGATGTCACATTTCTGGAAAATAATTTTACAAAGAAGGGCGAGGTGAAGAATGGAGAACCTCTTTATGAAATTTTGAACCCAAATAGTCAGCAAGTGTCTTCTGACACAGTTGATAATCAAATTGTTCAAGATCCTATTCTTGATCTGAGTGGGAGTAGGAACTCTCAATCCAAAAATCCTTCTGATGAACCTAAATTTCAACTACGAAAGAGTGCCAGGAAAAATTTATTCGAACATACTTATGAATTGAAGATTATATTTTCTTGGTATCTCCCACAGAAATGGATGAGCCAAATTCTGTGACTGAGGCTTTATCGAGCCCGGGAAAATATGAGTAGATGAAAGCAATGAATGGGTCAACAGAAAGATACAAGGCACGAGTGGCAAAAAGCTTTATCCGAGAAGCTGGAATAGATTATGAGGAAACATTTTCACCAATTATGAAGTTTACCTCAATTCACTTACTTTTGGCTATTGTTGCACATTTGGATTTGGAATTACATCAAATGGACATGAAGACAACTTTTCTCAATGGAGAACTAAATGAAAAATCTATACGGAACAACATGTAGTCTTCATCATTAATGTCTAAGAAAAGAAGGTCTGTAAATTAAAAAGATCTATTTATGGTCTGAAGCAATCTTCAAGATAATGGTATTGAAAATCCTAGGAGTTAAGATCCAAAGAGACCGTTCCAAAAAAATTATTGAGTCTATCTCAAGAAACTTATACAAAGAAAATTTTGGAGTGTTTTTGCATGAATATTTGCAAATCCATGGATACTCCTATAGCAAAAGGTGAAACTTTAAGCCTTGAAATGTGTCCCAAGACTAAAGATGAAAAGGAAGAAATGTCTCGAGTTATGTATTCAAGTGTTGTCGGGAGCTTGACGTATGCTATGATGTGTATTCACCCAGACATTTGTCATGCCATAGATCTGGTTACCAGGTATCAACCCAATCCTGTAAGAGATCATTGGAAAGCTGTAAAGAGAATTTTAAGATACGTGAAAGGAACTGCAGATTATTCACTATGTTATAGTGGAAATGATTTATACTTGAGAGAATATACATATGTTGATTAGGTTAGTGACTAGAATGATAGAAAATCAACATCCGGTTATGCTTTCTTACTTAATGAAGGTGCTAATTGATGGAAAAGTAAGAGACAAACTTGTACATCCCTTTCGATGATAGAAGCTCAGTTTGTGGCTTGTGTTTCTGCAGTACAAGAAGTTGTTTGGTTAAAGAGATTCTTTGAGTATTTGAACAGGGTCCCATGACTCGTATGTTGTGATTGGCAAACAGCTATTGCATTTACAAAAGATCCTAAGTATAAAAACAAGACCAAACACATTGACATCAAGTATAACTTTGTGAGAGACATGGTAGCAAGTGGAGAGATAAATCTACATTACAGTCCTACGCGAATCGCGTGCAGTTGCAGGTGTTGTTCACTCGGTAGCGGGTTATTAGCTGATTGGAGGTACTACTACTGTAGCTGAGCAAGGTGACCGCCAGCGTTCGTGGCACCAGTCTACGACTTTTGATTCCAAATTTTTCTTTTGTATTTTGTTGGCCCTGTAATTGTGTTCGGACTTTCTTAGATGGTAGTGACTTGTGACACCTCGGTCAGATTGTTAATACTGGTTATTATGGTCGTTAAGTTATATTAATCTATTCACCTATGTTTAATAATTGTTAGAGAAACATTCTGGATTTGTTGGGTGGCCTTGTCTTCACGAGAGGCGCTATTATGACCGGGTTCGTAAATTGGGTCGTGACAAAAACACTAGCGAGTGAACCTCAGGATCAATTAAAGGGTGGTAAATTAGAATGCGATAAGATACTAAAATACGTAATTATAGCCTACCAATTCAAGTGCTCATGAGAAGTGAAAATATTTAAATAGATGGTTAATTCAAACAAATAGGTAAGGCTTGTAATTTGGCTGCGAAAGAAATAGGATTGCAAGCTCAAAAGAGGTTAACTACGATACATATCACTTAGGCGAGTAAAATATATATATCTGGCTCAACAAAAAAATACCTATATCACCAAGACTGAACAAAACTATTATTTCGTTTTGCAAACACACTGGGCAAGTTCTAGACATCAAATGCAATGCATAGAATAACACACAACCCTTACACCCATATGGCATATAACTCACCCAGGATTGGACTTATCAAGACACTCTAGTCAAAGTACTTAAGCAAAGTTAAGATCCTACAATTTAAGGTACTTCTACACGAGTCAAACACAGAGCCTAAGCATCACAACAAAAGTACTCACTATTCTCAATACATAAAAAAGTCAAGAGATATAATTCTTCAATTCAAATCACAGCACAATGGCTCTTACTCCTAAAAAAATAAAATTAGCTACACCCCGTTAAAATAAAATCCTTGGAAAAAAGTTTGCGGCATGAAGAAAAACCAAGGGGAGCTATTACACTACCAAGCAAAAGAAAATATTTTTGTCCTTTTTTTTTCTTTCGACTTAAATCCCTCAAGAAAACTTTTGAATGAGATCCATTGTCGGGAAAAGTCTATTTTTTTCGATTTTTCTTAACAGGAGCTCTTAAAATACAACAAAACTACAAAAACAAAAATAAGACTAACACACTATTCCTTATTATCCAGAGAAATTCTTCCACCCCACACTTAAAAGGGTGTAGAGTCCCCAATGCACAAATAAAATAAAACAACAACGAGGGTGGATAAGAAATTCCCTGAAAGGCAAAAGGCCGAAGCAATAACAAGGGTGGATAAGAAAGCAGTAAATTTAGGTTGCTTCCAAGCAAGCTTCTGATTTAACGTTGCGGCACAACGCAGAATCTCGTCTACTCATTGTCAACTAACACCTTCGACTTCTGACTTCACTAATAATATTTTCTTGCCAACTAAGATGCACAACACAATTTCACCATGTGGAGGGACTCTCACTACCTCAAATGGGCCCGACCATCTCGATTTGAGCTTTCCCAAAAAAGAGTCTCAACCTCGAATTGAACAAAAGAACCAATTATCCCAGCTCGAACTCGCGAGGGTGGATATGCTTATCATTCCAACGTTTGGTCTTTTCTTTATATAACTTGGCATTCTCATACACATGCAAGTGAAACTCATCAAGCTCGTTCAATTTCATCAACCGCATTCTACTCCTTAATTCTGCTTCTTTATCACCCAATAGGCCTTGTGCTCAAGTTCCATCAGTAAATTACGTGCTTTCCCTAAACCAGCTAGTAATGGGAGGTTCCGATTGGAGTTTTGTAGGCGGTCCGGTATGCCCATAGAGCATCATCAAGCTTTGCAATCCAATCTTTCCTACTTGCACTAACTGTCTTCTCCAGAATATGTTTTATCTCTCTATTTGACACTTCAACTTGTCCACTAGTCTAAGGATGTAAGTTGTCACAATCTTATGTTTGACCCCGTATTTTGCTAAGCCATTATCCAATAGCTTGTTATATAAATGGGTGCCCCATCACTTATCAACACTCTCGGAGTGCCAAACCTTGTAAGATATGCATTTTCACAAAGTTAACCGCAACCTTGGAATCATTGGTAGAAAGAGCAATAGCCTTCACCCATTTTGACACATAGTCAACGGCCACCAAAATATACTTACACCTATTGGATGAGGGAAACGAACCCCTAAAATCATTTTCCAGCACATCAAAAAATTCAACCTCCATAATACCATGCAATGGCATCTCAGGCCTTTTTGTAATTGTACATGTTGTTTGGCACCTATCACACCTCCTCACGAACTCATGGGCATCTTTAAATAATTTAAGCCATGGAAACCCGATTGCAACACGTTTGCTACAATTTTCTCCTTCAAAGAATGCTCCAAACGCCTTCTCCTTTCCAAAATAGTCCCCGTAGGTCTAAAGTGTGTTCAAAGTCAGAAAATAACATTTTTCATGTATTTATACCAAGTAGGGTTGGGTCTAGATGAAATCTCATTTTCCTATCCGAAATAGAAAAACTTGCAAACTTAGTGCTTTCCATGTGTCGCATTGTGCGTCGCACTAGCGCTTTTTCCTGTCAGACCAAAAAAAATCCAATCTCACTTTGGAAATTTCTGACAAAAATTTGCATAGCATCGCACTAGTGCATTTCTTCATCAGTTGCTTCTTCCTTGAATTTTGACATCCAGAATTGATCCTCGACCCCTCGAACGTGATCCCGGCTTAATCCTTTGAGCTTTTACTCAAACTTCAAATCTCCAAATAGCTCGAACTCATTGCATAATATCTACGTAGCTCAGAATCACTCCTACAAGGCGGAAAATATACAATTAGTGCAAAATACTAGCAAGTGAAGCTCAGACTCTATTAAAGTGTAGTTAATAAGAGTGATAGAGACTAAAATACGTCATTATAGCATACCATCAATAAGAAAAAACATTCGTGTTAACAATACGTAATCTGCTAAAGCCTAATAAAATACTACAAAATTGAATTGAAAGAAACAAACGGGTAACATCAATTATAAATCTTCTGAGTTCATTTAACGTTACAGTAATGTCTGACAGATGTTCAATACTTTTTTCTCTTCTTTAGAAGAGAAATAATTTCGACATGGTTGCTTAGTTGTCAATAAAATGCAGAATAAGGGCAATTTAGACTTTTAGCGTGAGATATACGTGTCCTCTAATCTGAACAATCATGTTTGCACATTTAACTTATCTTCTCGATCTTTCTTCTTATTGGGTTTGCTGAAGCCTGATCTTTCTTCGGTGTAGAGTATTCTGGTTCCTTTTGCAATTTTAAAGCCAAAACCCCAAATCCATCTTCTGCTACTATTTTTTTATGGTTCTTGTCATTAAATCTCTCAACTTGAAATATTAGTCTCAACTCTCTTATTTCATCGCTCTCTTTGGTCTCTAACTTCTGCAATTGAGGTTTGTTGGATATTTCTAATTGATGTCATCCTTTACTATTGTTACATTACATAATGTATGGTGAGTGCTTTTACTGTCTGATTCTCACATCCTGTAGAAAAGATCCATTCCAA
Source organism: Nicotiana noctiflora (assembly GCA_032618575.1). NCBI lineage: Eukaryota > Viridiplantae > Streptophyta > Magnoliopsida > Solanales > Solanaceae > Nicotiana > Nicotiana noctiflora. Next base: position 15,705 of record JASVEL010006964.1, read on the forward strand.
GCAAATTAGATTTTCTAAAAAAAATTTAGATGTATGAATAAGAAGTAGAGGATACCTAAAGGAGGCAGCATATCCCTTTAATTCCATCAACACTCTTACCTAACTTGTTTTTCTCTTTTTTGTGCAGCGACGAAATGTTTTGTTTCTCTATAGAATCAAAATGTGTTTTTGGTACTGAAATTCAAGAGCCTTTGTACAAGTTCAGCTCAGGGAAATAAGTGTAAAGAAAAGATTTTAAAGGTTTTTCTGCTAAAAAAACCAAAAGTCACATTAAAGCCATTACCAGTTCCCAGGAAAAAGCTCCATTGCTCACATTCTCCTTTTCCTTTGTTATCTTCCTGTTCACAACTATCTCTATCTATTCTCTATATGAATATATTACTCAAGGTTTTATATGCCTGATTTTGATTCATCTAAAATATTGATATCTTGAACGTAACTTGTATTGTAGCTAAGATATTTGTTGCAGGTGTAAGAAGTGATGCTAGAGCTTTGCCTAATGGAGGTGAGGATGCAGTAGTGAAGCATCTCGGAAGTAGCTTCTGTAAGTCGTGGTAGTTTCTCTTCCCTCATGTAGTTAATAAATATAAATAACATACAATAATTTTATGTAAAGTTGATAGATTCTCAATCAGTTTTTTGTTTGATTTCTTAAAATTGAAAGAAGGATTAAGGATGGAAAGAAGCGGAGAAGCCTAAAGGCAGATAGATTGGTAATACGAATAGTTATGACCAATCTTCTTTCTTAAATTTTATATTTTTTGTTTGTAAGTATGTTTGGTAGTAGTTATACTCATTGTTATCTTTCTTGCCGTAGCATCCTTCATCATCCGCCACTCTAAAAACTCCATTAACAATCAAAATAAGAGGAGTACTAAATGACTGGAAAAGTTAGAAAATTTAGTAGTACGTGTTGTGGTGCCGATCTACCTATGAAGCTTAAGAAGATGTAGGTTATCCAGCAAAGTATTTATATTAGTTTCAGAGAGTACACAGTAAATAAAAAAATCAGATGGAAATTGATGCTTATACATTGAACACTGCAAGTGTGTCGCAATGTATAATTTGAAGACTGGGCGAGCAAATTGAGAGTTAGAGCAACCCATGCTTTTAGCTTAGTTTAATATTTGTATTTAACCAACTCAAAGACAATTATTTTTTAGAAGAAAAGGTTATACTCATTGTTTGTAGTGTTTTATTGAGCAACGTATATACATAGAAATACTTCATGGTCCATAACATGGAATTGGCGCATGATTCATAGTTTTTTCTTTCATTTCTATCTTGATGGCAGCTTAGGATTTTGATTCTTGCATCTAATGATGTTGTCCAGATTCATCTAGGTATATACCCTTTTTTGCAAGGATAAGTGTGCATATCATACATAAAAATAGTTTGTTTCAAACATCACAAGTTATTGTAGAAATAATTATTTCCAATTCAGGCATGATGTCATGGTAGATTGAAAATGCAAATGAAATAGGTTAGCTTGCAGTTGCAGTTGTAAAAAGGTAGGACACCATGCATGTGTTATGCCTTACAAACTGCTCATCCGTTTCAAGGAATAACTGAGTAGATTGAACATTTTTTGATTGAGTTGTTCAGTTGCTTTTTGCCTATCGCTCTATCTAGAAAGTTACTAGATTGGGTTGGGGTTAGGTCTTCAATCTTTTTGTCACGACCCGGATTTTTCCCCCAACATCGGGATCGTGATGGCGCCTACTCGTGGTAGCTAGGCAAGCCACTGTATTCATACTATCCTGTTTTTAACAAAATTTTAATTAAATAAATGCGGAATAGTAAATCACACGGTTAAAATCATACTGAAATCCTCTACCCAAGACGTGGAGTCACCAACTCACAAACTACTATGGAATACTACACATAAAAGTCTGAAGGAAATATAACATAATTCTGTTTGTCTCGGAACAAAGAGACTACAGCTAATAACATAAATAAAGAAAGAGACGCCGGGCCTGCGGACGTCTGCAAGCTACCTCGGTCTCAAATGTGATCAACTCCCACGCAATCTATTTACTGCTGCTGTTGCTCCTGATCGTAACCTGGACCTGTGCAAAAACGCACAGAAGTGTAGCATCAGCACAACCGACCCCATGTGCTGGTAAGTGCCTGGCCTATCCCGGCGAAGTAGTGACAAGCCTAGGACCAGACACTCACATAAACCTGTGCAATTCAATATATATACATGTGTACCACAAAATAACAAGAAATAATCAAGTAATAACACAATAAGGAACATCTTAAAGAATTCAACAATTAACCACAGTTAATAATTTCACAAAGAAAACAAAGTATAACGTAAACACGAATTATATCACTTCAAGAAATAGCAAGCAATTGCACGGCATCACCCTTCGTGCTTTTACTCTCATCCTCACCAAATAAACAAATAAAGTACACGGCATCACCCTTCGTGCTTTTACTCTCATCCTCACCAAACAAACAAATAAAGTACACGGCATCACCCTTCGTGCTTTTACTCTCATCCTCACCAAACAAACAAATAAAGTACACGGCATCACCCTTCGTGCTTTTACTCTCATCCTCACGTCCATAGTACGGCATGATCCTTCGTACATGGTTCAATAACAGGGCACGGCATGATCCTTCGTGCATAATCAATAAATAAACATGGCACGGCATTAACCTTCGTGCATAAATAAATAAACATGGCACAGCATCACCCTTCGTGCATTATCACTCTTCCTCACCCAAATAACAATCACGGTTAAGGGCAGAGAAAGAAACAACAATTCATAAATCGTCCCATCAAGGGCAATCAATAATTATCTTCACAACAAGTCCCAACAAGGGAGAACAATAACGATTCACATGTAATATATCTCAAAATATCATTTTCCAACGACTCACGGTCATACTAGACGCCGGTGTATGGATGCTCGTCACCACAGCCCATACACCGCACTCGATCACATAACACATAACACATAATCCTATTCCCTCAAGCTAGGATAGAACAAACACTTACCTCGAAAGTTTACGAACGATTCAATCCGTAGCAATGCCTTTTCCTTTTGAATTTGACTCCAATCCAATCGTATCTATACACAATTGATTTAATATCATCAATTCTACTTAACAAACTAGTTCATATTGCTAAATATGGTTTTTACAATATTCTGCCCGGAATAGTAAAAACCGACCCCGGGCCCACATAATCGAAACTCAAGTTTCGAACCAAAATAAGTTCACCCAATCTTCCATGAGTTCAATTATACAATTTGTTCTTAAGTTTGACTCCAAAACGAGGTCTAAATCACAAATTCTTTGAAAGCCCTAACTATACCCATTTCTCAAATTTTCAACCAATTTATACATGTTTAAGCCTAAGGATTTGATTGATGTTGATGAAAAATGAAGAAAACGAGTTAACAATACTTACCCAATGAACTTTGATGAAGAAATGCCTCAAAATCGTCTAAAATGCTGTGGAGAAGGGGTTTGAACAGAAATGGGATTTTTATCCCGTTTCTGTTCTGTTCTCTGTATTAAAATCACCGGGCGAAATTTTTGTTCTACGCGATCGCATGAACTGGGTCGCGATCGCGGAAGGCAAATTTTTAACAATACGCGATCGCGTGGACAATGCTGCGATCGCGTAGAAGAATTTCGCTGGGTGGTTCATTTGTACTACGCGATCGCGTGAAAAGGGTCGCGATCGCGTTGAAGGAAAACGGAAAGCTACGCGATCGCGTGAAGAAGGCTGCGATCGTGTTGGAGAAAGATGTAAAGCTTCGCGATCGCGTGAAGACAGCCGCGATCGCGTTGAGTATCGAGACAAGGCAGTGCGATCGCGTGGACAAGTCCGCGATCGCGTAGGGTAAAATATCTGTGTAAAAATTGCAGAAAATCTGCTGGTTTTCTAAGTCCAAAAACACCCCGAACCACCTCCGAAACACTCCCGAGCCCTCGGGGCTCCAAACCAAATATGTACACTAACTCAAAAACATCATACGAACTTGTTCGCGCGATCAAATCGCTAAAATAACATCAAAATCAATGAATTGAGCCTTAAAGCTCAAGAATTCTTTAAGATTTCAAAATTTCCAAACTTTCCAATTTAAGGCCGAAACACGTCAAACGACGTCCGTTTTCAACCAAACTTTACAGGAAGCGCTTAACCAATATATATGACCTGTACCGGGCGTCGGAACCAAAATACGAGCCCGATACCGGTACTTTTTAATAAAAATTCAGTTTCATTTTCCTTAAACATTTTCAGAAAACAATTTAACAGAAAAATTCTTTTACTGGGGTTCTAGACCTCGGATTTCAATTCCGGACATATGCCCAAGTTCCATATTTTTCTACGGATTTTCTGAAATAGTCAAAGCACGGATCCGGGTCCGTTTACCAAAAATGTTGACCAAAGTCAACCATATCAATATTAATATCAAAATTCTACTACTTTTTCACATATTTCACATATTTCAACATAAATCTTTTCCAGCTTTGTGCCCGGACTGTGCACGCAAATCGAGGCAACTATAAATGAGGTTTTTAAGACCTCAAAAGCTCGGAATGATTAAATAAACAAGTGATGACCTTTTGGGTCGTCACAATCTCCACCTCTAAAACAACCGTTCGTCCTCGAACGGACAAAAGAAAGAAGTACCTGAGTCAGGAAACAAGTGTGGGTAGCGGCTCCGCATATCAGACTCGGACTCCCAGGTCGATGCCTCAGGAGGCTGACCTCTCCACTGAACACGCACAGAAGGATAACTCTTCGACCTTAACTGTCGAACCTGCCGGTCTAGAATGGCCACCGGCTCCTCCTCGTAAGATAGATCATTGTCCAATTGGACGGTACTGAAGTCTAACACATGTGTGGGATCGCCGTGGTATCTCCGAAGCATAGATACGTGAAAAACTGGATGCACGGCTGATAAGCTAGGCGGCAAAGCTAATCTGTAAGCCACCCCTCCCACTCTGTCTAGAATCTCAAATGGACCAATATACCTAGGGCTGAGCTTGCCCTTCTTCCCTAACCTCATCACGCCCTTCATAGGCGACACTCGGAGCAATACTCGTTCACCAACCATGAAATCTACATCTCGAACCTTACGATCCGCATAAGTCTTCTGCCCGGACTGAGCTGAACGCAATCTCTCCTGAATAGTCTTGACCTTATCCAAGGCCTCCTAAACTAAGTCTGTACCCAACAACCGAGCCTCTCCCGGTTCAAACCATCCAACTGGTGATCGACATCGCCTACCATACAACGCCTCATACGGAGCCATCTGGATGCTAGATTGGTAACTGTTATTGTAGGCGAACTCTGCTAATGGCAGAAACTGGTCCCACGAGCCTCCAAAATCAATAACACAGGGCTCGAAGCATGTCCTCGCGAATCCGAATAGTCCTCTCGGACCGGCCATCCGTCCGAGGATGAAATGCCGTACTCAGCCGAACTCGGGTGCCTAACTCCTGCTGAACCGCTCTCCGGAACCGCGAGGTAAACTGCGTACCCCGATCAGAGATAATAGATACTGGCACTCCTGTGAGACGAACAATCTCCCTAATGTAAACCTCCGCTAACCTCTCCGATGAGTAGGAGACAGATACTGGAATAAAGTGTGCTGACTTGGTCAGCCTATCAACAATGACCCAAATAGCATCAAATTTCCTCCGAGTCGAAGGAAGTCCAGTAACGAAGTCCATAGTGATCCGCTCCCATTTCCACTCGGGAATTTCAATCCTCTGGAATACACCACCAGGTCTCTGGTGCTCATATTTCACCTGCTGACAATTTAGACACCGAGCGACATACGCAACGATATCTTTCTTCATTCCGCGCCACCAATAGTGTTGCCGTAAGTCCTGGTACATCTTCGCGGCGCCTGGGTGAATAGAATACCGCGAACTGTGGGCCTCTGCTAAGATCAACTCTCGAATTCCTTCGACATTGGGCACACAAACTCGACCCTGCAATTTCAATACCCCATCATCATCTAGGTTTGCCTGTGTGGCACCTCCCTGCTGTACTGTATCTCTCAACTCACGCAAATGAGGATCATCAAATTGCCTCTCACGGATGCGCTCTAATAATGAAGAACGAGCGACCGTGCAGGCTAACACCCTGCTAGGCTCGGAAATGTCTAATCTCACGAACCGGTTGGCTAAGGCCTGGACATCTAAAGCTAATGGTCTCTGATTGACCGGAATATATGCAAGACTACCCATGCTGGCATACTTTCTACTCAATGCATCGGCCACCACATTGGCCTTACCTGGGTGATATAATATAGTAACATCATAGTCTTTTAGCAACTCTAACCATCTCCGCTGTCGTAGATTCAACTCCTTCGTTTTGAACAAATACTGTAAGCTTTTGTGATCAGTGTACACCTCACATGTCACACCATATAGATAATGCCTCCGGATCTTTAAGGCATGAACCACTGCTGCTAATTCAAGATCATGAACTAGATAATTCTTCTCATGTATCTTTAATTGCCTCGAAACGTAAGCGATAACCTTACCATCCTGCATCAATACCGCTCCAAGCCCCGTACGAGATGTGTCATAATAAACCGTATAAGGCCCCGTACCCCGTAGGTAGTACCAACACCGGTGCGGTGGTCGAGGCCGTCTTGCTTTTCGAAGCTCGCCTCACACTCTCTCGACCACCGAAACCGGACACCCTTCACGGGTCGACACCGGTCATCGGGCCGCAATGAAGAAAACCCTCTACAAAACGACGGTAGTAACTCGCTAATCCCAAGAAACTCCGTATCTCGGTCACTGAAGCTGGTCGAGGCCAATTCTGGATCGCCTCAATCTTCTTTGGTTCCACTTGAATACCTCCACGGATACAATGTGACCCGGAAATGCTACCGAACTCGACCGAACTCACATTTTGAAAATTTGGCATATAGGCGATTATCCTTCGAGTCCGAAGAACCACTGCGAGGTCGTCGCTCGTGCTTCTTCCGGGCGCGGGAGTATACCGGGATGTCATCTATGAAGACTATCACGAACGGATCTAAGTAAGGCCCGAATACCCGATTCATCAACTCCATGAATGCTGCTGGGGCATTGGTCGACCCGAAGGACATGACCAAGAACTCATAATGCCCATATCTAGAGCAAAAGGTTGTCTTAGGAATGTCAGCCGCCCTGATCTTCAGCTGATGGTAGCCTGACCTGAAGTCTATCTTAGAGAATACCCTCGCTCCCTGGAGCTGGTCAAACAAATCATCAATCCTCGGCGGTGGATATTTATTTTTGATAGTCACCTTATTTAACTGCCGGTAATCAATACACATCCGCGTCGAGCCATCCTTCTTCTTTACAAATAATACGGGTGCCCCCCAGGGGGAAACACTGGGCCTGATAAACCCTTCTCAAGAAGGTCCTGCAACCGATCCTTCAACTCCTTTAACTCCGGCGGGGCCATACGATAGGGTGGAATAGAGATGGGCCGAGTGCCGGTGCCAAATCAATACAGAAGTCAATATCCCCGTCGGGTGGCATGCCCGGCAGGTCTGAAGGAAAAACCTCGGGAAACTCCCGTGCAATAGGGACTGAATCAATGGAAGGAACTTCTGCACCGGAATCACGAACATAAGCCAAATAAGCTAAACACCCTTCTCGACCATACGTCGAGCCTTAACATAAGAAATAACGGTGCGAACAGAGTGGCTTGAGGTACCCTTCCACTCTAATCGGGGTGATTCTGGCAAGGCTAAGGTGACGGTCTTAGCATGACAATCAAGAATAGCATGGTATGGGGACAACCAGTCCATCCCCAATATGACATCAAAATCTACCATATCCAAGAGCAACAGATCAACACGGGTCTCAAGGCCCCCAAATATAACTACGCACGAACGATGCACCCGATCGACTACAATAGAGTCACCCACTGGCGTAGCCACATAAACTGGAATATCCAGAGCATAGCTGGGCACGGCTAAATACGGTGCGAAGTAGGAAGACACATAGGAATAGGTAGATCCAGGGTCAAATAATACTGAAGCACCTCTGTCACACACAAGAATGATACCTATAATCACGGCATCTGATGCCTCTGCCTCTGGCCTGGCTGGTAAAGCATAGAATCGGGGATTGGCACCTCCCCTCTGATCTACATCCCTAGGACGGTCATCAACTGGCCGACCTCTACCTCTGGCTGGACGGTCTCCGCCTCTACGGTCTCGACCTCCACCTCTATGATCTTTACCCCCGCCTCTGGTTGGCTGGGCAGGCTGAGGGTTAGCTGGGGCCTGAATCATGGGACGAGGGCCCCGCTACTGAGTGTTGCCCATCGCTCGAGGGCAGAACCTAACAAGATGACCTGGGTCACCACAACCGTAGCAACTCTTAGGCTGATGGGGCCGCTGGCTCTGACGACCTGAATGGCCTTCACGAACACTCTGAAGAGGCTGGGCACTAATAGAAGACTGATCTGAATACTGCTCACGAAACCCACGATCACCTGGTCTACCCTGTGAAGCCTGAAGGGCGGAATGGAAAGGCCTGGAAGACTGGCCCCTATCAAAATATTCCCTGCCACCAGAAGAAGAACCACTAAACCTGCCTGAATGACGAGGCCTCTTGTCTGAAGAATAACCGCCTCCCCAGCGAGAGCCATCTCGACTCGCGTCGCTGCGTTGGTCGCCTCGCGAAATGATATGTCACTCCCCGCGCCCATAGCCATCCGGAGTCTAATCGGCCGATTAAGCCCATCTATAAATCCGCGGACCCTCTCCCGCTCCGTGTGGGAAGTATCACCACTGCACGACGAGCCAAGTCGATAAATCTCGTCTCATGCTGTGTAACCGTCATGGTCCTGATGGAGACGCTCAAACCGCCTCCGAAGTAAATCCCGCCGAGTAGCAGGAGAAGCTTCTCCATAAATAGTTCCGCAAGCCGGTCCCGTGATAGAGTCGGGGACCCCGCCGGCCGAGTCGGGCAATAATCTCTCCGCCAAGTCTTGGCGGATCCCGCAAGTCCGAAGGTACGGAAATCAACTCCGTTTGTCTCCACGATCCCCATAGTCTCGAGAATCTCATGGCAACTGAATAAAAAGTCCTGAGGATCCTCTGATGCGGCTCCACCGAATGTAGTGGTAAATAGCTTGGAGAACCGATCAAGCCTCCATAACGAATCGGAAGTCATGGCCGCTCCATCGCCGGCATGAGTTGTGGTACCTGACTGAGTGGCCACAGCTGGCTGAATTACTGGTGCCTGAGGCTGAGGAGCTACTGGCTCCGGAGTATGAGCAATAGGAGTCCAGGGCCCCTCCTCCAGCCTGAGAAGTGGCTGGGGCAACTGATAATAGACCCGCTCTGGCAATGCTATCCATAAATCCCGCTATTCTGACCAAAGCATCCCGGAGATCCGGGGTAATCAAAGCCTCTCCCGGGACCTGAGCTGGGCCCACTGGAGCTGCTGGAACCGGAACCTCCTCATCAATCTCAATACGAGGCTCCACCTCTGGGGTAGCTGCCTGGGGCTGAGCTCTACCCCTACCACGGCCTCTAGTACGGCCTCGGCCCCTGCCCCTCACAGGAGCTGTCTGGGGCTCGGGCTGCTGGTCAGCGGACGAAGAAGTGCGTGTCCTTACCATCTGCGAAAGGACAGAATAGAAATTCAATCAGTAATTGAGGAACAAGTCGCACGACAAGAAAGAACAAATGAGAGACTTTTTCCTAACTCAATAGACTCTGGAGGACAAGTACGGACGTCTCCGTACCTACCTCTCAAACTCTACTAAGCTTGTTCGTGAGTGGTGAGACCTATGTAACCTAGAGCTCTGATACCAACTTGTCACGACCCGGATTTTCCCCCAACATCGGGATCGTGATGGCGCCTACTCGTGGTAGCTAGGCAAGCCTCTTTATTCACACATGTTTAATTAAATAAATGTGGAATACTTTATCGAAATGGAAATAACTAATTACAAAGTGAAAATCATACTGAAATCCTCTACCCAAGACGTGGAGTCACCAACTCACAAACTACTATGGAATACTACACATAAAAGTCCGAAAGAAATATAACATAATTCTGTTTGTCTCGGAACAAAGAGACTCCAGCTATTAACATAAATAGAGAAAGAGACGCCGGGCCTGCGGACGTCCGCAAGCTACCTCGGTCTCAAATGTGATCAACTCCCACGCAATCTATTTACTGCTGCTGCTGCTCCTGATCGTAACCTGGACCTGTGCAAAAACGCACAGAAGTGTAGCATCAGCACAACCGACCCCATGTCTGGTAAGTGCCTGGCCTATCCCGGCGAAGTAGTGACAAGCCTAGGACCAGACACTCACATAAACCTGTGCAATTCAATATATATACATGTGTACCACAAAATAACAAGAAATAATCAAGTAATAACACAATAAGGAACATCTTAAAGAATTCAACAATTAACCACAGTTAATAATTTCACAAAGAAAACAAAGTATAACGTAAACACGAATTATATCACTTCAAGAAATAGCAAGCAATTGCACGGCATCACCCTTCGTGCTTTTACTCTCATCCTCACCAAATAAACAAATAAAGTACACGGCATCACCCTTCGTGCTTTTACTCTCATCCTCACCAAACAAACAAATAAAGTACACGGCATCACCCTTCGTGCTTTTACTCTCATCCTCACCAAACAAACAAATAAAGTACACGGCATCACCCTTCGTGCTTTTACTCTCATCCTCACGTCCATAGTACGGCATGATCCTTCGTACATGGTTCAATAACAGGGCACGGCATGATCCTTCGTGCATAATCAATAAATAAACATGGCACGGCATTAACCTTCGTGCATAAATAAATAAACATGGCACGCGGCATCACCCTTCGTGCATTATCACTCTTCCTCACCCAAATAACAATCACGGTTAAGGGCAGAGAAAGAAACAACAATTCATAAATCGTCCCATCAAGGGCAATCAATAATTATCTTCACAACAAGTCCCAACAAGGGAGAACAATAACGATTCACATGTAATATATCTCAAAATATCATTTTCCAACGACTCACGGTCATACTAGACGCCGGTGTATGGATGCTCGTCACCACAGCCCATACACCGCACTCGATCACATAACACATAACACATAATCCTATTCCCTCAAGCTAGGATAGAACAAACCCTTACCTCGAAAGTTTACGAACGATTCAATCCGTAGCAATGCCTTTTCCTTTTGAATTTGACTCCAATCCAATCGTATCTATACACAATTGATTTAATATCATCAATTCTACTTAACAAACTAGTTCATATTGCTAAATATGGTTTTTACAATATTCTGCCCGGAATAGTAAAAACCGACCCCGGGCCCACATAATCGAAACTCAAGTTTCGAACCAAAATAAGTTCACCCAATCTTCCATGAGTTCAATTATACAATTTGTTCTTAAGTTTGACTCCAAAACGAGGTCTAAATCACAAATTCTTTGAAAGCCCTAACTATACCCATTTCTCAAATTTTCAACCAATTTATACATGTTTAAGCCTAAGGATTTGATTGATGTTGATGAAAAATGAAGAAAACGAGTTAACAATACTTACCCAATGAACTTTGATGAAGAAATGCCTCAAAATCGTCTAAAATGCTGTGGAGAAGGAGTTTGAACAGAAATGGGATTTTTATCCCGTTTCTGTTCTGTTCTCTGTATTAAATTCACTGGGCGAAATATTTGTTCTACGCGATCGCATGAATTGGGTCGCGATCGCGGAAGGCAAATTTTTAACACTACGCGATCGCGTAGAAGAATTTCGCTGGGTGGTTCATTTGTACTACGCGATCGCGTGAAAAGGGTCGCGATCGCGTTGAAGGAAAACGGAAAGCTACGCGATCGCGTGAAGAAGGCTGCGATCGCGTTGGAGAAAGATGTAAAGCTTCGCGATCGCGTGAAGACAGCCGCGATCGCGTTGAGTATCGAGACAAGGCAGTGCGATCGCGTGGACAAGTCCGCGATCGCGTAGGGTAAAATATCTGTGTAAAAATTGCAGAAAATCTGCTGGTTTTCTAAGTCCAAAAACACCCCGAACCACCTCCGAAACACTCCCGAGCCCTCGGGGCTCCAAACCAAATATGTACACTAACTCAAAAACATCATACGAACTTGTTCGCGCGATCAAATCGCTAAAATAACATCAAAATCAATGAATTGAGCCTTAAAGCTCAAGAATTCTTTAAGATTTCAAAATTTCCAAACTTTCCAATTTAAGGCCGAAACACGTCAAACGACGTCCGTTTTCAACCAAACTTTACAGGAAGCGCTTAACCAATATATATGACTTGTACCGGGCGTCGGAACCCAAATACGAGCCCGATACCAGTACTTTTTAATAAAAATTCAGTTTCATTTTCCTTAAACATTTTCGGAAAACAATTTAACAGAAAAATTCTTTTACCGGGGTTCTAGACCTCGGATTTCAATTCCGGACATATGCCCAAGTTCCATATTTTTCTACGGATTTTCTGAAATAGTCAAATCACGGATCCGGGTCCGTTTACCAAAAATGTTGACCAAAGTCAACCATATCAATATTAATATCAAAATTCTTCTACTTTTTCACATATTTCACATATTTCAACATAAATCTTTTCCAGATTTGTGCCCGGACTGTGCACGCAAATCGAGGCAACTATAAATGAGGTTTTCAAGACCTCAAAAGCTCGGAATGATTAAATAAACAAGTGATGACCTTTTGGGTCGTCACACTTTTTTTGTAGTCTGGTGTGATAATTGACTTTATCTTGACCTTGAAATTTTCTTTTGTTCTGTGTTTTATTAAATTGTATTTCTAGAGGGTCAATCTGTGCTCCACTTTTCTGTTTAGTTAGAATAACTTAAATTGTAATAGTTGATCTTTTTCATTGATTTAGTCAGATCCATGATATAAAATCTGAAATATGAATTTGGTCCTAATTTATTGAAATAATAGAATTGATATATTAGATTTGAAGTTGGATAATATGTTTTCCCCAAAATTTAAAAAAATAGGTTTATTTTAATGTGATATTGTGAAATAATTTTACACACTTATCAAGTTACTTGTAAAACAAATTACATGTAGCTTTACATATTAACGTTCATTAACTGATATTAGAAAATGAGGTAAGTTAAGTGCTGCAGAAGGTAAAAAAAATTTACAAAGACTAATTAAAAGATTGATGCACATACTTGAGTTGATTTCAATTTGTTAACAGAAAGATCTCTTAATAATATATGTTGTGTATTTTTATTCTTTTTTCTTCTAGCAAAGATTGTTACATCTAGTGGTGTTTTAATGAATTAATTAGCTGTAGACATTCTTGCAAATCTACTCAACCAAGTTCAATCCAAGGATATAAAGAAAGCTTAACCCGATAGAGTAGAAGTTTGAGCATGGAACTGGACTGTCACGATCCGGATTTCCCACCATCGGGGTCATGATGACGCCTACTAAATGGAAGCTAGCCAAGCCAAATATTAATTACATCTCCATTAATTACCAATTTCTTATTATGACTTATTATTAAAAACATATAAATTACAACGGAATAATCAAAATTAGCGGAAGACTTAGTCAAATATGATAAAGAAAACCCAAACATGATACACTACCCAAGACTGGTGTCACAATACTCACGAACTTCTAAGAATAATACACATAATTGTCTGAAAGAAAATACAAGCTGTTTATCTCGATTACATGAGATAATAGAATGAAAAGCATAGATAGAAGAGACGACGGGTCCTGCGGACGCCTGCAAGGCTACCTCGTAGTCTCAGTAGTCGAAAAATCCACAAGTCGCTACCGCCGCCGCTGCTGTCCGTAACCTGTATCTGCGCAAAAAGAGCGCAGAGTGTAGTATCAGCACAACCGACCCCATGTGCTGGTAAGTGCCTGGCCTATCCCAGCGAACTAGTGACAAGGCTAAGGCCAGTCACCTACATAAACCTGTACAGTTGCAATATATATATATATATATATATATATATATAGACAATACATTTATAAGGAAATACTCTGCTTTGAAATAACAGTCAATAACTCACGATATCCAGAATAATCTAATCAACCGAATAAATCTTACTTTCATGTCTCAATTCCTCTCTCATTTCATATCTCATGGTAGGCGTACCACCCGCTCCCAACTATCACAGTAATTATATCTTGTGGTAGGCGTACCACCCGCTCCCAAATATATCAATAATTATATCTTGTGGTAGGCGTTCCACCCGCTCCCAAATATATCAATAATTATATCTTGTGGTAGGCGTACCACCCGCTCCCAAATATATCAATAATTATATCTTGTGGTAGGCGTACCACCCGCTCCCAAATATATCAATAGGCTACGGGCAACTATGGCCAATGCCAAGATTTCAATCACTTCGTGGTCGGCGTACCACACGATCCCAAATATATCAATAGGCTACCGGCAACTATGGCCAATGCCAAGATTTTTAAGTCACTTTGTGGTCGGCGTACCACACGATCCCAATTCAATAATATATAAGTGGTCGGCGCGCCACACGATCCCAATTCATAAAAATATATATATTACCGGCATTTAGCCAATAATCTCTATATCAACAATATTTATAATTACCGGTTTTAAACCAATAATTGATAATAATTTCAATAATTTATTTTCATTACCGGCATAACACCAATAACTCTTAATCAACAATTTATTCATAACTGAATTCCATTTCCTACAAACTAGGATAGAACAAACACTTACCTCGAAAGTTCACGAACGATTCAATCCGTAGCAATGCCTTTTCCTTTCGAATTTGACTCCAATCCAACCGTATCTATACACAATTGATTTCATATCATCAATTCTACTTAACAAACTAGTTCATATTGCTAAATATGATTTTTACAACATTCTGCCCGGAATAGTAAAAATCGACCCCGGGCCCACATAATCGAAACTCAAGTTTCGAACCAAAATAAGTTCACCCAATCCTCCATGAGTTCAAATTTACAATTTGTTCTTAAGTTCGACTCCAAAACGAGGTCTAGATCGCAAATTCTTTGAAAGCCCTAACTATACCCATTTCTCAAATTTTTCAACCAATTACACATGTTTAAGCTTAAGAATTTGATTGATGTTGATGAAAAATGAAGAAGACGAGTTAAAGAATACTTACCCAATGAACTTTGATGAAGAAATGCCTCAAAGATCGCCTAAGAGCTGTGGAGAAGAAAGGATTTTGTGAAAATGGGATAAAATCCCGTAAGTGTTCTGTTTTGGGTATTAAATTCACTCGGCGGAAATTTACCCTACGTGATCGCGTGAATTGGGCTGCGATCGCGTAGAGGAAAGACCGGCCTCTTATGCGATCGCGTGCAAAAGGTTGCGATCGCGTGGAGAAAAGATTGGAAGCTACGCGATCGCGTGAGGGATGCTGCGATCGCGTAGAGGAAACTCATCGGACAGCCTATTTGGCCTATGCGATCGCGTGAACATGACTGCGATCGCGTGGGGGAAGAACTGGAAGCTACGCGATCGCGTGAGGGATACTGCGATCGCGTAGAAGAACTGGCCAATGCTGTGCGATCGCGTTGATGAGGCCGCGATCGCGTAGAACAAAATCCCTCTGCAGAAACAGCAGAATTTCTGTTGTGTTTTCAAATCCAAAAACACCCCGAACCATCTCCGAAACACTCCCGAGCCCTCGGGGCTCCAAACCAAATATGCACACTAACTCAAAAACATCATACGAACTTGCTCGCGCGATTAAATCGCTAAAATAACATCAAAATCAATGGATTGAGCCTTAAAACTCAAGAATTCTTTCAAATTTCATAATTTCCAAAATTTCCAATTTAAGGCCGAAATGCGTCAAACGACGTCCGTTTTCAACCAAACTTTACAAGAAGCGCTTAACCAATATATATGACCTGTACCGGGCGTCGGAACCAAAATACGAGCCCGATACCAGTACTTTTTAATCAAAATTCAGTTTCATTTTCCTTAAACATTTTCGGAAAACAATTTAACAGAAAAATTCTTTTACCGGGGTTCTAGACCTCGGATTTCAATTCCGGGCATATGCCCAAGTTCCATATTTTTCTACGGATTTTCTGAGACAGTCAAATTACGGATTCAGGTCCGTTTACCAAAAATGTTGACCAAAGTCAACCATATCAATATTAATATCAAAATTCTTCAACTTTTTCACATATTTCACATATTTCAACATAAATATTTTCCAGCTTTGTGCCGGGACTGTGCACGCAAATCGAGGCAACTATAAATGAGGTTTTCTAGACCTCAAAAGCTCGGAATGATTAATAAAACAAGTGATGACCCTTTGGGTCGTCACATGGACAAAGATATGTGAGTTTGAATTGTTCTATTTGTATGTCCTTACTCTTATCGTTGGTGGGTAAATTATATGACTTTTATTTTGTAACCAATTCAGATGTGCAACAAATGATATTTTTACTGTAGGGGCTTAATGAAGTTTGTGCTAATGAATATCTACCTTAAACATAAAGTGTATAATATTCAACAACTTATTATCGCTATGAAGTTTCCTTAGTTCCCTCCTTTGACTGTATGTATATCTCTTAAATTAATGCAGATTGATTTGAAGATGTAGGAAGTGTTGGAGGAACACATGGTTATCTTTGTGGATGTAATTTAAAGGGGTAACAAAGTTCACAATATAGTTTTCAATAATGTTGTGCTGCTATTCCCCGATGACGGTCTATGCCTTACTGGGTTTGCAAAATCATAGCTCTTCTTTTCAAGTATCTATTGTTGTAGGAGTTACAAGTATATGTCCCAAGCATACAGAATGTATGATTTAAATAAAATTTGTAATCTAAATTTTACGACTTTATCAACTGTAAATACTTTTCTATTTTAGCTTCTTTATATTGTTATTTGTATGTATGATTTTCTAAAGAACTTCATCAAATGTTGGGCCCGTGCTGGCACAGGCGATTCCCACCTAGTATTGTATAGGGATAATTTCACATAAGTACAACCCACAGGCCTAGCTTGCAACATAATAGCCTAGATATCATATTGTAAATCTATAGCCCAAAAATAATAGGTTAATTCCCGAAAAAATAACTTATTTCACACAATCAACTATTATTATTGTTCCCTCTTTATACAACCAATTGTTTTCATTCTCTTGATTTCCTTTGATTATTAAGCATCTGATAAAAAAATACAAATAAGCCATAACGCAACTCAAAAATCCTATCCTAGTAATACATATTATCTGAAAGTAAGAAATTCAAACACCTTTATGTGCAATTATTGAAGCAATCCAATAGGATAAAAGAAAAATAAAAAATTGATAAATGAATTGTAGAATTCCTCCAACGCGTACAAATATATTTCATATAGCACAACAAAAAAGAAGAAGAGAAGGAAGTGTTAAACTTCTGTAGAGACCTCTTACACGCTAATAATGTATATACATCCTTATAAACTGAAAAAAAAAATATTTATACATTATTATACACAATTATATATATTTATACACAATTATACAATACTGCATAACTTGTATAAACATGTATTATAGTGTATAAGAGGTGCCCTTATATCCATATATACAATTATACACTATTATACAGTGTTGATACAATCTGTTACATAGTTATGATTTTTCAGAACTTCAAACTTCAGAGTAATCCAAAATTACCAGAACTTTAAACTTCAAAATCCTCCAAAATTAGTGGTTGTTTGTTGGTGCAAATCAAGTTTGAAAGCTATTTATTTTCAGATCTGGATGTATTTTGATGTTTCTTTCAAAAATCTTCTTCGTTCTTCTGCTTGCCACTATGGACGACGGAGTCTTTCTTCGAGCTTTCTTCAAGCCATTAATGGCAGAATTGCGTGGGGGTAAAGGAGGGGAATAGCAGGGGGCTAGGTTAAGAGAGGAAGAGAGATCTATGTGGGTTAGAGAGAAAAGTGAGAGGCAGTGAGAGAGAAGGGATTGAAGAAACAACAACAATACAACAACAATAACCCAGTATAATCCCACTTAGTGGGGTCTGGGGAGGGTAGTGTGTACGTAGACCTTACCCCTACCCTGGGGTAGAGAGGCTGTTTCCAAATAGACCCCGCATCCTTCCCTCCAAGAACTTCCCACCTTGCTCTTGGGGAGACTCGAACTCACAACCTCTCGATTGGAAGTGGAGGTTGCTTACCATCAGAGCAACCCCTAAGGGATTGAAGAAAGAAGAAAATAATAAAAATCCTAAAAGTATGTTTTTAATAGTGGGCTAAAGACTGAAAAGCTTCTTTCAAGTTATGTAAAACATAGACTATATAGGGTAAGAGCTTGAAATATGGGCCATTTTTGGTTGAGCTATTAAGCCAAGTGACATAGACTGTAATTCTTTCTATTGTATATGAGAGTATCTTACGAGCACAAGCTAATATTGGTTGGAAGGCATACTACAGGGGATACCTAATTACAGTGCCTTTGTCCAAAGCTTCAGCAATGTAATACTCATTCATCTTAGGATCATACCCGTACAGTTCATCAAGATACGTTGTACAAGAAAAAGCACTAGTTTGCTGTCGATCCGGACTGGAAAACTATGACTATAGCCGTACAAACCCGTAATATTGAAGTTCTCTCCAACTGTTGTTTATGTAATCATAAACAACAATAAATATGGATTTTTGGAAGGTACAAATAAGGGTAAGTAAACCATTTAGGGTACATGTGGCTATCAATATTGATGAAGTACTCAGGGACGTTAATAATTATTGCCTCTTCTTCTTTTTTTTTTTTTTTAAAATCAAAGGCAAGGACACGACTGTCACATCTGAGCCAATGCAAGGAATCATGCACGTAAACAGATCTACTACTAGCGACCAAATAGCTGAAAATACCTGAAATTTATACTCTTTCTTCTTTAGCTAGTTTCCCAACTCTTACCAACTTATATCGATCTGAAGTAGGATATATACTCAACAGCCAAGCCTATATCACCAATTGTATGATACTCCAATATTTTTTGGTCTTTGGGTGGTGAGCCCCAGTTATTATAGGATTGACACACAGAAACTCCGAGCTTGATGAAAGTTCCCTTGCATGAGAGGCTAAAACCTCAACCTGAACAGCTAAAGTCGTCTCATATAGAGATGACCTTTTGATGTTGGAACAACCACGTTTGAGAAAATTTAGGATCACAAATCCTAGTATTAAAGTTCTTGTTTAGAACGTTAACTAAATCTTCATGCAGTTCCATATAGCGGTTTCTCATCCTCTTGATTTCTTGTTTTCGCTATCAAGTAAGTGTCCCACTAAGTGAGGTATGGGAAAGATAGTGTGTACGTAAATCTTACCCCTACCCCAATGGAACAGAGAGGTAGTTTCCGATAGACCCTCGGCTTAGGAAAAGGAGGCATCAAATGTTTAACCTAAATTGTCTCACTGTTTTCTCTGGTACTTTTTTTATTTGCTTTCCCCTTTCCAGAGTCCCAAATGGATTGGGAAGATTTTATGCGGGTCAAAAATATGAGAGGATTTAAGTTAGAGAGAGGCAATAGTTACCACTTTTATAGGTTATAAGTTTACATAGATTTTTACATATAATTAAATTTAATATATCTATTCGATTATCAATTAAAAACAAAATCCCAACGAACAATGAAGTTGGAACAAACAATAGGTAAACACAACTCAATATACCGAAGAGGCAAAAAAAAAAAAAAAAAAAAAAAACTAGAAGATATTTTTCATGTTTTGCCCACGCTAGAAACTATTTACGTTAGGTAACCAAAAAGGTGCATAAAATTTGTGTATGTATATAACGAGGCAAATAATGCAAATTGCATGTTCACTTCTCTCTTGCATAACGAACAAGACTGCAATAAACTGGGTCTGACTTTATTGTTACTGCACTTTGAAAAAGAAGTATTACCATAATAGCAGAGAGGATATATCTACTCAAGGATGAGATGTTATTCAAATTTTTTGCTGAAACTCCATTAAACAGATCTATAATAACCAAGTATAAGCAAATGGAATGTCTTCTTTCAAGACTAATGTAACCCCTTTCAAGTAACGCGGGGATAAAATTAAAACAAAAGAAGAAGTTAGAATTGGAATTGCATCTCCGGGGTATATCCAAGGGCTTCAAGATTAGCAGCCATAGCCTTGTTCATCGGTGGTGGACCACACCTCAGTATCTGCACGTTTAATATGAAATCAGAGCTCGAAAGCTAATCTACCGACCTCTCCTATTAAAACTTATCATAGTAGAATCGGTTGCTTTTAGCAACTTGAGAGATACGATGTAATACCTTAATGTCAGCTGCAGGTGCAGGGCAATGAGTCTGGATCATTTCCTTGGAGACAAATCCTACACCACCACTCCATACTTCTGGAGGCTATTGATATATTAAGAGAACGATTAGATTAGATCATTTAATTCATTACGTACGATGTAAAAGCATGTCTACTTGCAAGAGAAATGTACCTTTAACAAGGAGCAATTTTGAAAGAAAATAAAGAAGAAAGAAATCACTTCACTAAAAGTTCAATTTGTTTTTGAGAGCTTGTACCCTATATCTTACAGGTGGAAGTATGGCATTTTCCCAACTATCCTACACCCTGTTCGACGCCTTTGACCTGATTCTTTTAGCATAGTACCATATCGACGTTGAACCCTATCTTGTTTGGAACACGAAAACCAGAGAGGTAAGAGAAAAAGAAAATAACTGTTGGTTGAAAGTTCTTATGAATAATTTAAGTAGGTCGACTGAAAAATGTTGTTAGCACCCCTCAATTGTAGAGTTTATTTAATATAACAAGTTTAATATGCTACACTTCTCCATGAGAGATAAAATAAAATTAAGTGCCTCCACTGGTCGAGAATATATGTAGTAAGTACAACTTTTGGAACCAGTCATGTTAGATCAAATTTTCATTTTTGTTTCTACAAAATCAGTGAAGAGACGCAAGGAGATCATTTGACAGTTCTGGAGATTCTGAAAATATCACTACAAACTACAGTAATTGAATTAGCTATCGCAATATAAACGACATGTCAGAGAAGAGAATTTTGCAAGATATACAGAACAGTCAATTAAACAAAATCACAAATATTATAGCCAGAAGGAGAAAAAAGCCTATAGGCACCTCATATTCCAAATCAGAAATAAAGCTATAGAACAAACCTGATTCAAAACGTAATAAACTTTGAAACGGTCAGGATAGTTAGCAGCAAGGCCCTCCAACTCTTCCTGCAGGCCAAGTAAGAGAAATCCAGGTGCGGACACTCGGTAATTTCAAGTTATATGCCTTTCCATAGGAAAAAATACTATGCTTGATCTTAGCAAAAAGGTCAAGAAAGGTAACCCCCAGAAATAAATACTGATTAGCAAAATTATCAACACTTCAAGGAGTCATCAACTTCAGCATAAAAGTTGTTCAACAATGTCCTCCCAAACTGCTAAAAGGTGTGAAGCTATGGTGGGGGAAGGTGTTAAAAGGGGACGAAGTAGACCTAAAATTATATGGAAGGAAGCTGTCTCGAACGACATACAAATCCTTCGAATTGATGCAGACTTAGCTAAAGATAAAGATAGGGCACAGTGGAAGAAAAAGATCCATATAGGTAATGCTAGTTAGGAATAGACTTTAAATTTGTTAGAAAACTTCTAATGTTATCACTTATTTATACATATAAACTCATTTTCACTAGTACTCTTATTTTATTTTGGCACGAAAATGATGAGTTGAGCTTAAAGAAAGAAGTTAGGACTCATCGCCAACCGCAACTTTGTTTGGGACTGAGGCATAGTAGTAGTTGTTGCTGTTGTTGTCTAACCACTACACAGGAATAGGCATATTAAGGATGAGCTTCAGACTCATATCTACTTCCTGACCCCTGAAATAGTTTCCTTAAAAATAGAACTTTGGCGTCCCCCATATAACTAGAAAAGTTGATAATGCATTTCGAAAAGGATCACTATGCAGGTAAAGTTCAATAACAAATTGGGAGTAGTGAGAAAGTGCGAAAGAGTTTTAACACTTTTATGCAGTCAAAGGCAGTACAACAAATACCACAGATAGTTTTGAGAAAGAAACATTTATAACAAAATTACAGATTACTTAGACACGATCCATATATGTGGGAGTGCATTTCTTTAAATTGATTTACTTGTATAAGTAAAGGTGAAGTCAATCTGAACGTAGCAACCCCAGAAAGTAGTACAGGAATAACTTTTACTAATACAACAAAAATAGGCTGAGAAGAAAGGTTGGATACTTTAGAGAAGGTATTTATCTTTAGAAAAACGAAAAGTTAAGAATAAAACTCAAATGCTTTACGACTACAGTACAACTCACTGTAACTTGATTTCATGCATCTCTTAAGTCAAAGATGCTGTAAGCCATTTTACAACTTGAACTACCTAACAAAACACAGTTCCCACTCAAGTTTCGAAAAAAAGAAAAAAAAAAAATCAGACATTATTTCCCCCTCATCTCTAAAGCAGAGTTCTGCAAAGGGCTAAAATAGGCACATGCTTTACAGATCAAGCACCCTGCATCTTTTGAATCAAATAGGAAAATAGGAAATTCCACCCAAAATAAAAAAGAAAAAGTCAAAATGAGATGACAATAAGCCTATTACTCAATACAGTTTAATTGCAGCAACTATAGCAGGAGATCAGTCAAGGGCATAGTTAAAATTCGTTGAAATATTCAATTAACGTGTACGAACTTCAATTGAATGACATAAAGATATAAAAAATATGTACCTTTAGAAGAATATCTTCGTAAGTAACATTAGCATATATTAGGTGCACCTTCGTCTTGTCCGTAGGATTTTCAAGAATAGCCCTAGCAACCTGGCCAGAAACCAAAAAGTAGTACCCTACATCAAACTTGAAATCTTTTCGTCCACTACATTCTTTTTCACAAAAAGTGAAAGACAAACTATTTGAGCAAAGCAGTAAGTCCAGAAAAAAGAATGAAATTACACATAACCAACGGAACAAACCTGGAACATTGGGGTAATGCCAGAGCCTCCGGCAAGCATTCCAAATGCTCTTACTTGGCCAGGTTGGTACTTGAAACGGCCCTATTTATGAAAGGATATTGATCTGTGAGTACTCAAAAGATAAAGCTTTTAATTTTTAGCATCAAGAATCCAATGCCAACTGAAATTAAGCAATGTTGGATTTCTCCTGCATCTAAACCTTAGATATGGACGAATAAAAACCACAACACATAGAATGGTGAAATTGGCAAGATATCTTTTTTTTCCTTTTTTTCTGATAACGGTGGTGTCCGAGCCAGCTTACACACACCCTCAACTTATTCCACGGGGTATCTGCTACCGCAATAGGTACTACTGGATAACTCTATCCGGCAAGGCTTGGATAGATGGGAAGAAATCACCTAGTGTTTTTTGAAAATTTGGCAAGATATATATATATATATATATATATATATATATATATATATATATATATATATATATATATATATATTTTAATTAGTTGAAGTTTTGCAAGATATCTAACAAAGCCATACACCAAAAGAATAATTTCTTGGTTACATCATGAGATTGCGATATTTTTCTCTTTTATTCTTCTATTCATTTTCTAAGCCATCCTGATATTAATTCAAAAGTTTAACAAAATTGGAATCGCTAAAGAAGAGAAACAAAAAAGAAAGAAGCTACCCCTCTGAGACCACGAACAGATTACCAATAAGTAAATGCGGACAAATATCTCATAAACACTACAAAAACTACCTTGGGCCCCTTCACTGCCAAATAATCACCCACACGCATTTCCCGGAAATGATGAGACATCCTTCCTTGGGGATACATCTGTGCATTCATAAAATACAGACCATCAAAATCAACAATATGAGATAGAAAAATGTATTGCAAGAACAAGATAAACATACTTCTGAAGTTTTACCTTTATAACTAATTCAAAATGTCCAATGTCCGAGTCCAAAGTAGTTGGCGTGTATGGTTTAACAACCTCTTCACCTTGACTATCTTTGCCCCTGATTGATTGAACATCAAGTGAGGAACCAAACGTTTTCTAAATGTCAATAGCAGAAATGGGTCGGAACTGGTATGTGAGACTAGTTCAATCAACCGAACCTGCAACTAATGTGTTGCCCAATGGGTAGGCCCAACACGGAAATGGGTGTTGGAAGCTCAAATCTGAATTTTGCCACATTATGGCTAAGTTGTGTGCGCTTAACAAGCTTAAATTCTTTGAATTCTTCAGGATTTAAGCATACTGTTAAGACAACAAAATACTATCAGTCAGTATAACCAAGATCAAAAGCATAGTCTAAAGGAAGACAGGGCAACAACAACAATTACGCCTATGTCCCAAACAAGTTTGGGATTGGCTATATGAATCCTCAGCGACCGTGTTTATCCAATTAAATTCATCTCAGGCACCACGAAATAGTAGCTACATGACTACTAATTTAAAACCATAAACTTATTTGTCCTAAATAATAAGCATGCATAAATGTAATTAACAGTTTTTCTTATGTTGGATGTGTTTGGATTGACATTTTTTGGGGGCACATTATGTTATGCTATAATAGCTGGTAACTGAGGGAAAAACCAGACCTTTGGACTTCTTAGAAGAGAAGTAAAAATAGGCAGTAGCACCAGCAGCAACAACAGCAACAGCAACCCCAACAATTAATTGAGCTTCAGGTCTTTCCAGAAACTCCATTCTCAAGAAATAAAAACCTGATCTTTAGACAAATAGTTTAAAAAAAGAAACAATTAGTACTAAATATAACATCAGTCACTGCTCAACTGACATTTCAAATTCCACGAAAGGAACCCCATTTTAAAACATGCAGAATCTTGATGTCAAAAAATTGTAAAGGGGTTTGAATCAATTAGCAAAATGGGAGATTCTTACCAGAAAAGAGGAATCTTGAATTACAGTGAAATGGAGCTGTAGTTGAAATGTAAGAAAATTAGAAATAAATGAAGAGACAACAAGAGTAGATTAGATCATAGTAGTAAGAAGTAGGTGAAGACAAGATGTGAGATCTTAGTATTGGTTGTTCTCACCAACCACTGGCACTGTCCCCAACCTTCAACCGTCGCCCCTTGTTTTCTCATCAAACCAGTTTCCCAATGATTTTACTCTCTGTATATATTTGACATTTTTACTCCTCCAATTTCAAGTTTGACTAGTCACGATTTTTTTTTTTATAAACAAATTAGAACTTATAGTTTTACTCACCCATGAGATGGTTAAGGCTATAAAAGATTGTGGTTAAACATAAAATAAAAAGTTTCAAGTTAAATAATTTTTAAATATAAAAAAATATTTTTTTAATACATACTAAATAAAAGTAGAATCTATGATAGTTTAATTGATGTGTTATTTGAACTTTAATTTTGATGGTGTTTGGCTAAGCTTATAAGCTGGTTAAATTGGCTTATAAGTATTTTTTGGCTTATCGATGCATTTGGTAAAATTAAAAGTGTTTATGAGTTAAGTGCTTATAAGTCAAAAATAAGCCAAAAGTCATAAGTTGGTCTCCCTCAACTTATCAAATTTCAACTTATAAGCACTTTAAGTTTGATCAAAATATTTACTATTCTATCCTTAAATACTTCTTTTTAAAACAAAACTCTTTATATACCCAGTTCTTCAGCTGCTTATTATTAATTTCAGCACTTTTATCCAAACACGTAACTGCTTATTTTTTAAATCAGCTTCAGCACTTAAAACTGCTTTTCAGCACTTAATGTTTATCAGCTACTCTAAATCAGCTAAGTCAAACGGGCTCTTTGTCGTCCATGGTTTGATTCTCCTTATAAACTCCTCTTTCATTTCTCGTTTCGTAAAAAGAATTTAAAATAAATAAATATATATTGTGATTTGTTAATAATATTGAAATCATTAGAAGATTTCAATGTTATTTAATGTGGCGATGGCTTGTTTTCTCTCTGTGCACTTTAACTAATGTGCGCTGACCGTGGGGAAGAGGACGCGTGTTCCATCTCAGAAGGCTCTAATGACGCAGGAAATACTTGGAAAACAACATCAATAATGTGGGCAAAAAGCTCAGCGTAGGAAATTAGCCCAAAACACTCGAACATCAATAACCCCAGAGGAAAAGAATGGTAATGAAACAGTAAATTTGATAAGAGAATCAGAGAAGAAAACCAAATTGAAAGCTATTCAGCAATGGACAGAGGTAGTAAAGTCAGCCGATAAGCAGCATAGTCCATCTAGCATTAGTAATAAGTCATAGGCCGATGAAGTGGATGAGGAGCTCAAAATGTCGATGAAACAAAGTTTGATTTGGGAAAATTTTGGCATCACAAAATTGTCTAATGCTGGCTTCAAACTTGAGTACGTATCTCCCAAATTGCAAGGTGAGTCCTATTCTAGACAATGAATTAGAGGATATAGCTCGGAGATTGAATATTGAAGAAATACAGTGGTATGTTATATTTTGGGTGTTCACCCCCATTCCTTGTACTTAATGGTTACATACCGAGGACATGTGCGAAACATGGGATAAATAAAATCTTAATGCTTAAGAATGGGATTATTTTTGTAAGATTTGATAAAGAACTGGGGAAAATTGATGCAATTCAAGGAGGCATTTATCACTTTGATAATAAGCCCTTTATTGTCAAAGTATGGAGTCGGGAAATAGAGTTTACCCGAGAAGAATTACACAACAACAACAATAACAACCCAGTATAATCCCACTTATTGGGGTCTGGGGAGGGTAGTGTGTACGCAGACCTTACCCCTACCCTGGGGTAGAGAGGCTGTTTCCAAATAGACCCCCGGCATCCTTCCCTCCAAGAACTTCCCGCCTTGCTCTTGGGGAGACTCGAACTCACAACCTCTCGGTTGGAAGTGAGGGTTGCTTACCATCAGAGCAACCCCTCTTGTCTCGAGAAGAATTACACACTGTACTAATTTTATTAATGTTACATAGATTAGACTTCAAGTAATGGAGTCCAAAAGGCCTAAGTAAGATAGGAAGTTTGGTTGGAAAACCATTGATGGTGGACCAAAACATAAAAAATAAAATAGGATTCAATTTTACTCGACTTCAGGTAGAGGTGGGAATGGATTGAGTTACTAGAATATGTATTATTCGGGAATGAGAAAGGATCAGTAGTGGTACAAAAGGTGTTGTATAACTGGGAACCAACTTTATGCAAATAATACAAAAAATATGACCACTCAGAGACAGAATGTAGGAAGAAGAAATGACAAAAAACCACACTGCAGGAGGAAAATCCACAATGAGAGAAAGAAGCTGGCAAGTAGAATACTAAGTCTCCCACAATTCAACCAAGTGTGAGACAACAAGTTCGACAGGTTCAACAAAGTGTTGAAACAAGGCAAAAAAGAATCTATAACAGAGAGACAACTAGAGCAACCGAAGAGTGGATGGATCACATCATTAAGAGGACAACACATGCAGGACTCAAACTAAACAGATGCACAAGGTGACAAGCAGCAATGCTTTTCAGGTTCTTCACATGACTAAAATGAATTGCGATATCTCTAATATTGAAGGGGAAAATATGGGAGGCCAAATCATTCCTCTCTCATGGAATGGTTATTATGCTTTGTTAGAATGTAAGGGAGCTTAATGCTCGCAATAAGGAAAAGGAGGTCAAGCTCCTTTACAATGAAGAAAAATTAAATCTAGTAGGATTACTGGAGACAAACATAAAAAGCAACAAGTTTGAAATTATAGCTAATAAGATATTTAGTGGTTGGAACAACATAAACAACCTAAGAGAGTACTATAATGGCAGAATATGGATAAGTTGGAGAGTAGACTATTATACAATCCAACTAAAGATAAGCACAACTCAAGGGATCACTTGTGAGGTAACATACATTCATTTGCAACTGTAGTTCATGCTTTCAGTTGTGTATGCACATAACACTTGAGGGGAGAGGGAGCAACTATGGGAGACTTTAGTACAACTAAGCTCCACCTGTCAAAAACCTTGGGTAATAATAGGAGATTTTAATTCTGTATTGAAGATAGAGGATAGAATGGGGTAATCCAGTAGCTTGGGTAGACGTTCTAGACTTTCAGAATTGTGTTGATAATTGTGCTTTGATAGAGTTACCTCAACAAGGCCACAAGTATACTTGGAATGATAGGAATGATTATCACAAAGTGATTTCTAAAATTGATTGGATGTTCATTAATGAAAGCTGGTTAAACACTATGCCTACATGTGAGGCAACATTCATTCCTGAAGGCATTAGTGATCACTGCCCATCTAAAATAATTTTAAATGAGATAAACATCAAAAGGAGGAAGACTTTCTATTATAGTAATGTGTGGGCACAACATCCTTTTTTAGAGAAGGTCTAGGAAGTGTGGGATGAACATATTGATGGATGCAGAATGTATTAGGTGGTTAAGAAGCGGAAACAACTACAAGGGAAATTGAAAGAGCTGAATTTTCATCAATTTAGAAATATAGTCAAGGAAGTAGAAGAGGATAAGGAGTTGCCGAAACTAGCTTAGGAACTACTGCAGTCAAATCCTTTGAATATTCAACTCTAGGAAGATGAAAATACTAAGTTCAAAAAATATAAGCACTTTTCTTTCTATGCAGAGATGTTCTTGCAATAAAAGTGTAAAGCAAATTGGATAAGACTTGGAGATGACAACGCAAAGTACTTCTACTCAGTGATAAAATATAGGAGACTACAAGGGGCAGTAACTCAAATACACGATAATCATGAGAACTGGAAAATTAATCAAGATGTAATTGCAATATCTTTGTAGATTACTATACAGATCTATTAGGAAGGAAACATAATGATAGAATAAAAGATTTCACAAGAATCCCAAGTATGGTCCTACATTAACAGTGGCACAACAAATAGACCTGCTTAAACTTATTATGAGATGGAAGTCAAACAAGCTATGTTCAAAACTGATAGTAACAAGAGTCCAGGGTTGAACGGGTATGGAAGTGGATTCTTTAAATCAACATGGGATATAGTAAGGAAGGAAATTACAAATGCAGTTATGACTTTCCTAAACAATGGGAAGTTACTGAGGCAAGTCAACACAACCAACATTGCTTTGATGGTACCTAAAAGTGCAAGCCAATACAGACCTATTGCCTGTTGCAACGATCTGTACAAATGCATTTCTGAATTGTTACGTAGTAGATTGAAGATTGCAGTCAATTATGACAGAGAACCAATCAGCTTTTGTGCGGGGGAGGTCTATGGTGCATAATGTACTTATATGTCATGATTTATTAAGACATTATAATAGACAGACCTCTCCCAGCTGCATGATGAAAATTGATCTACGGAAAGCATATAACACTGTAAGTTGGGAGTTTGTAGAAGAAGCACTCAAAGGATATAATTTTCCTCCTAAGTTCATAAAATTGATTATGGTATATGTTACATCTCCTAAGTATACAATCAAAGTCAGTGGTCAAGGCTATAGATTCCTTAATGGGAAGAGGGGATTGAGACACGTAGATTTAATGGCTCCCCTTCTCTTTGTATTAGTCATGGAATATCTTTTCAGAACATTGAAGTATATGAGCGGGCTTTCAGATTTCAAGTTCCATCCCAAGTGCAAGCAGTTAAAACTAACTCATTTGATACTTGCTGGTGACCTGATGATCTTTTGTAAAGGAACACCTGACCAAATAACAAGAGAATTTGAGGCATTATCACATTTCAGCAAAGTAATAGGGCTAGTGATCAATATGGATAAGTCAAGTATTTTTGTGGCTGGAGAGGATGAGCAAATGAAGGATACGCTGGTGCAACAGACTAGTTCATGCTAGGAACATTCCCTATAAGATATCTGGGATTGCTCATATCATCTAAAAAGTGTAATAAGATGGAGCGCCATCAACCAATTGATAAGATCACTACCAGAATCAACATTGTCTACTCCAAATAATTGTCTTATGCTGGAAGGTTACAGGTAGTTACTGCAGTCATGTTCTCATTACATAACTTCTGTGAATCAGCATTTATACTTCCACAAAGTGTGTTGAAGGTGGTTGATAAGAAATGTAGGGAAGCACTGAAGGCAAGAGGAAGATATCAGCAGAAAAAGTTTGTTGTCCAAAGAAGCCTGATGGTTTAAATATCAAAGGAAGCAGAATATGAACATTGCATCTATTGGAAAATTACTCTAGTAGTCAGTAAACAAAGAAGATTCACTATGGGTGAAATGGGTAGATGGAATTTAATGATTTATGGATTCATGAAATTCCCACTTACTGCAGTTAGTATTCGAAGAAGATTAACTCATTAAAAGAGTTAATGCAACACTAGTATCAACAAGGAAATAATCTTAGGGCCCCAGGGAAAATATTCTCTTTCAAGTAGCTATAACAATTCGATGGGGCCTCGAGAAAGAATGAGATGTGTTGAACTGATCTGGAGCTCCATCTCACAACCAAGGCATATGTTTATAACATGGATGGATGTACATGATAGCTGAGGAGACTGCAGATTCATGTTGATAACGAGCACGACTGTTTTTGTGATCAACTGGCTGAGGAATCATCTCGACACCTATTTGCTAATTGTAGTTGGGCAAGAAAACTTAGAGCAGAAATTTCAGAAGGTGACGTGCATCGGACACTTAGTAGGATCAAGAACACGCATTGACATCAATTAAAAAAAGAGATTGCAGCGGAGTGCAGGAATATACCACATTTAAAAATCTAGAAATTGGGAATTATTTAGGGGATATAATGTAAATATAAATATGGTAGTAGTACACATAAATAAAGAGTTTATAAATAGAATAGAATCTGTCAGGATAACAAAGAAAGCACGTTGTTGTCATTGACTACTTCAGAAAATTCTTATATAGCTTATCTTTGTTGGAGACCTATATTTCGTAGTACCCTTTGAGGAAGGTGGGTATGGAATTTAGGCGCTCTGTATTGATTTTTTTTTATTAATGTTAATATTTACATTGTTACAAAAATAATGATAGAATTTAAGAACTCAATGAAAACGTTAAGGTAAAATTTATTAGTATATGTTTAATAAGTTATTCAGATTTCTAGATTTATTTAGAACTTTGTTAATCTAATCGTGTGATTAAAATTTATATTGTTATAAAACAAATATTATAATTATAAACTAAAGCACCAAAAGACACCAAAAGAGAAGAGAGAAAAATTGATGTTTTATACTTCAATATCACAAGAGAGGGGGGAGGGGAGGGGGCTGATTTGTGTGTTGTGTTCAATTTTTCGCTTGAACAGATTATGGAAGGACATGGTTCTTCCAAGTGTTCCTTAATCTACTATTGCAGAAATAGTAAATGCGGAAAGTAAAGAACACAAGTATTTTTATGTGGAAAATACCTGGCTCAAAAGGTAAAAAAATCACTGACCTACTTTCCAGTAGGATTTTTCCAAACTCTCCACTAAAATCACTGATCCAAAAACTGCATTTAGAAAATACTTTTGTAAGCATATGATTAACTCTAATTGTTGTGGCAAACAACCTCTAACTGTTGCGACAACTTCAAGTTTACTCTAACTTGAATACTCTAAGTACCTATTACAATTGCCTCTAGATAAAGATGAAAGGTACAATATGAAAGCACCTACTACAATTTAACTAGAATAAAAGACAGATACTTGAAACTGGTTCTTCTATCTGGTTCACGTAGCTTCAGGTTTGCACAATTGAATCACACCCGAACTGCTTGCAAAATTGCCTTGCTATTTTGCTCTCAATTCACGTTTAACTTCTGAGTTTGTGCAACACCTGTAATGTGGGAACATCCTGCAATTTATAGAGTTAGTAGATGAAGAAATAACTAGAGTTCTAATGCTACTTCCTTAGTGGAAGAGTTCTAGTTGATTTTAACTTCTAACTTCTTCCCTATCTTGGATATTGTTCTCTTTAAGTAAGGAGTCCCTTTCCTTATCAATTATGCAACCTTTTCGATCATGAGATATCAATTATACCAAGTTAAGCTTATGTCTTTCACATGCATCCCATATGCTCGAATCTACTCGTTTCTATGCACACAAGGGATTGACCGGGTTCATGCCAAAGAATCAACCTTCAAAACAAACCTTTACTTGGGCCAACAAAAATAGATATGTGGGTGGGGGAGGGGGAGGGAATTATTCTTCTTATTTCAAGTATGCTTCTTATGTATCTTCTGTATCTTCCCCAGGAGAATAACATTCTCTTTATGGGTTATAAATCTCTTCTCAAGTTACATGTACTAATGAACTTTTTCATTTGGTATTGAATTTGCCAAAGACAATTACTAAGAGAACATCTACATACACTGAAAGTGACATTCACACACATTGAATTTATAACATACGCAGTTAATTATAATAAAAATCAAAATAAAATGATTTCAACAATCGAATTCTCTTATGCAAATTAAACTCATGCTATGAGTACTGATAATTAATATGCTAATACTTGGATATTAGTGGTATAAGAAGTGAAACTCGATCTTGAGAGAACTACTAGTAATTAATAATTTATTTAAAAAAAAAATCAAAAAGCAAATAGGTTATAGAAAAGGAGTACCATTTACTTTGGGGCTTCCAGTCCACTTAGGAGCATCATAAACACGCTTCTGCGACTAATTGCTTGATTTGGTGTAAACACAATTCGTACGGAATAAGTATTTCCTCAATTAACAGAATATTAAATAATTAATTTGACGTTTAAGACAAAAAAAATGATCTAAATAGTAATATAAACAAATAATTTTATGATTTAAACTATTAGATTCTTTAGCAAGGGATGTACAAAACCTTAATATAAACTGATAAAATATTAATTGAAGGTAGAATTTTAAACAACGTGTTCTTCTTTGAGTTGTTAAAATTGCCTGGACAATATTCATTGGTTGGTCTAATTTGGTCCATAAATTAGAAAAGGAGAATAAACAAAAACGAGAGAATAGTCAATAACCAAACCATTTTACGTACGTGGTTCAAAATTATTTCACCCAACAGTAACCAACGCTACCTTACCTTATATTCCTTACTCTCTCTATCTCTCTAAATTCTATTTAAAATATGCTCAAAATCTCTGCTTCTTTCTCACAAAAATGGCTACAAAATTTAAAAGAAATTCTCATTTCATCAATGAGCGCAGTTGTTTTCTTATTCCTAGACTTCCTCGACGTTGTTTTTTGTGTGTTCTTCAGATTGGTAGATGAATTCGTGGAAGGTAAAAGGTCACAATGTTACTGTTCTGTAAAAAACGAAGAAAAAAGTGTTACTGATATTGATGGAGAAAATGAGTTATTGTCAGAGTCTCTTTATAAACGGAGAAATGTATTCAGGGAAATGGGATTTCTCAGAAATTGTAGTAAGAGGAAGAAAGAATGGAGAAAAGTGAATGAAAATGTGAGATGGTCTGATTGTGGTTGTAAAAATTGTGTTTCATGGATGAGTAATGAAGCTGAGTTGAAGCTTCATGTTGTTGTCAAAGAACCAGAACAAGGTACATTTTGTAATACGGTTTAACTTATATACGCTGATCGTGTAAAGAATTTTTATACTACGGGTGTAATTTAACATGTTATTGCATGTTTTGCTTGAATAAGTGGTCATTTTGGCTGCTCTGATATTGGAATACTATTGCATATTTCATTTGAATGCTAAGTGTTGAAACCTCTTATTTTACAAGTAATAAGAATGTTAGCTTAATTGAATTAACTCTAATAGCATCGTTGATGTTGTCTCTAAGCACTTAATTACACACTTTTTAATCTCCTGACCATCATATTTATTGAACTTTAATATATGAATTTGAATATTATACAGTCGTGTTTACTAATATATACATTAGGGTTATCGAGTTATAAAATAAGTTGAACATTGTTGATCCTACTCGGTGGAATGAGGTAGAGCAAAATTAATCTAAATGTACCTCAAAGAATTTGTAACTTCTTTAACTTTGAGTATAGTATTATGTTACAAACATGTTAATTCAGAGTCGTATGCAAGTGTAGTAATTATGGGTTCAAATGAACTCATAACTTTCGCTCATACCCTGTATGTTTGCCCAAAAAATCATTAAATTTGCAAATAATAAATTTTTGAACCCATTAAATTAGATGAGATGTAACAAAATTGTGAATCTGTAAATCTTGAATCTATCTCTGTGTTAGATTGATCCGCTTGAAAGAAAAAGATTCCTTTTTATTACTATAAGTTATAAGAAATTATTGTGGAGAAATGGCAATCTGCCAGGAGCAAAGTAATACAATAAGTGGAAATATTAACCTTGTTTCTAGTATCTTTAGTGTTACTTAATTGTCTTTTTGTTCTTGTTTTCATTGAGTTGGAATGTTTATTTGGCAGATATCTCACAGGATTTCAAAGGGAAGAAGGCAGAAAACATAGTATTTTTACATGGTTTTCTCTCATCTTCCTCATTCTGGACAGAAACAGTTTTCCCTAATCTCTCTGAAGATGCAAAGCAGAATTACAGATTGTTTGCAGTTGACCTATTGGGATTTGGAAAAAGTCCAAAACCAAACAATTGCCTATACACACTTAAAGATCATATAGAAATGATTGAAACATCAGTGATCCATCCATTTCACTTGAATTCATTCCATTTAGCTGCACATTCAATGGGCTGTGTGGTAGCATTATCATTAGCTGCTAAATATCCTAACTCAGTCAAATCAATCACCTTAATAGCACCGGTAAGTATATCGTCACTGAATTTTACCTACTATAACAGTAAAGTATAAAACTATTTTTTGTTCACACGTTTGAGCCATGGAAGCAGCTACTAATGCTTGCATTAGAATATGTTGTCTATATCACACCCCTTGTGGTGCAGCCCTTTCTCCAATTACGTGAATGCATGCTTTATGCACCAGACTGCCTTTATATTTTCCGAGCAATTCATACGCGGTTCAGTTACTTAGTGTGACAACAATTTTCTAACGACAGTAGCATACTAGGGACAGTGACCATACGTGAAATTAATCCTACCAATTTTTATGGGTTGTTTCTTTTTGCTAATGGTCTTATTGAATGATATTTCAGCCTTATTTCTGTTCAAGAAAGGAAGATGCAAGTTTAATAGCACTTAACAGACTTGCAGAGAGACGATTGTGGCCACCTTTGTTATTTGGTTCATCATTTATGTCTTGGTATGAACACTTGGGCAGATGTGTGTGTTACATCATCTGCAAAAATCACAGAATCTGGGAAGGAATTCTGAAGTTACTAACTTGGAATAGGTGAGGGCCATAACTCTTTTTACTTAATTAGGTTGAGTCGGAAATAATTTTTTTTTAATATTATGCAACGTGACTGAGCCGAGGGTCGATTGGAAACAGCCTCTCTGCCCTTTCGGGTAGGGGTAAGGCATGTGTACGTATTACCCTCCCCATACTCCACTTTGTGGGACTATACTGGATAGTTGTTGTTGTTGTATATTATGCAACGTGAATATTATGTAAGGTGAGTTACTGACGTGACGTTAGTTTGTGCATGTGCATGGTAGCCTACATGTGTTTTTGGGACCAGATTTGACATTTCTAGTGTTTTCCATTTTTGTGATGTATAGGCATATTTGAGTTATTTTTCTGTTGAAGATTTAATTTTATGACACCTTTGTGCAATAAAGTAAAAGTTGAATGAATATATGTACAATTACCTCATGTTATGTCAAAAATAGCAAGTAGCTTTCTTAACAATATGATTCTTATTCTTTGGTTTCAGGAACCTACATTTTATGGCAATTGACTTGACAAGGCACACTCATCATTCAGCTTGGCATACTATGCATAATGTGATATGTGGGGGAGCTAAATTTATGGATAAATATTTGGAAACTCTAAGTATAGCCAAAGTGAAAATCAATGTTACACAAGGTAGTAGAGATCAAGTAGTGCCATTGGAATGCAGCAACAATATAAAGATGAAAGTGGCAGATGCAGAGGTAAAAATTATTGCAAATGCAGATCATACTTCTGTAGTCAGAGGTAGAGAAAAAGATTTGTGTAATGATTTAGAGAAGTTATGGGGGTCAATCATGTGAGGAAATGCCTATCAGAAATGGGAATTCAACTAGTTTTTTTATTGTTTGAGATTCTATTCATCCTTTTGTAGTGGCATTCTTTATTGTCAAAAAATGAGTACAATTTCCACATATGTAATCCAGTTCTTAAGTTTAATTACCAATTAATAAAGTGCAAAGCAGGATGCACTAACTCCCACTCTGCCACAGGATCCATAGAATAGTCAACCCCATATTGAATCCGTTGTACGCAACCTTATTACCTTGCATATCTGCGAGCAAATGTTTTTTGACTTGAACAACAACAAACAACAACAACAACAACAACGGCACAGTATGATCCCACAAGTGAGGTCTGAGGAGGGTAATATGTACGCATTCCTTATTTCCAACTAATATGACGAGAAAAATCTTTAATTGTAAATCCTAAAGTTTGGTATTTACAACAAAGGAACCACTACAAATAACAACAACAATATAGTATAATTTCACTAGTGAAGTCTGGGGAGAATAGTGTGTACGCATACATTATCCCTACCCTGGGATAGAGAGGCTGTTTCCGATAAACCCTCCGCACCCCTCCCTCCAAGAACTCTCTACCTTGCTCTTGGGGCGATTTGAACTCACAACCTCTTGATTGGAAGTGGAGGGTGCTTACCGCTATACATAAAATATAAAAATATATTAACAAACGTGAGTGACATCTTGTTTATAATGTTCCACCGATTAAGACCATAATATATAATATCACGAGTCGACTGACAAGGAACTAATAGAAGAAAGAATAGAGGAGTGACGGACTGAGCTGAAATGAACTTTGCATTAATTTATTATAATAAATTGCAAAAGACTTGGCTAGTCATAATAATGTTGGTCTCATAACTAATGTTCAAGTTTCAGTCTTCAGCAGCTTTGTCATAAAACAAAGAATCAAAAACTAAAAACTTAACTGCAAGAAACTGGAAAGAAAAAAATAGCAGTACTATTTAAGGAAATTCCAAGAAGTTGTAAATGTACATTTCACATATTTACATTTTGAACAAATACCCCATCGACAGGATAACAATCCTGTTAAGTGCTATCACAAATATGTACAAATAAAGAAACTCAAAGAATCAACTGCCAGCTGCTGATTACAAACACTTGATGTGATTTGCAATAATATATATATTTCTAGTTCTTATTTTTCTTGTTCCTTTCTCTTTTTCCTCTTTCAGCAGTGGAACTACACTAGAAGAATTACAATGGCAACAAAGTAAAGGAAAAAGAGAGTGTTTCAGCAATCTGAAACATATAAGTAGCAGTCTATCAACAGAAATACTTGGGAACCCAAAATGTGCAGCTGCTTCTTTGTGATCCTTTGTGCTGCTTGTGGGTTGTGCAACCGATACCAAGGGTATTCACTTGCCTCGGACATACAGGTTAACATGCAAGGGAGTTTGCAGACGTCTGGTAAATTTCATCCACGTGAGTTGCAGGAACATATACTGCATTTTTCAGTGAACTGTGTGTTCGACCATATAAAGCATATATGCACGCCCCTAATAATAGCCATATTGATACACGGGCCCAAGTTGCACCACTGCAAGAAATGCAAGCAGACGTTTGACAATGCTGAGTAGTAATCCTTAAGATTAAAATGATAACGAAATAGTGGTACATCTTGAGTAGTGAATCTAGGCATTGACGACTAGCCCATCTTTAGCGAGTATAGGAGAGTGCAGGAAAGTATATGCGTTCAAGTTTAGTTGAGGGAATGGGTTGTTGTCTCCTTATATGGTTTTGGGCAATCTTCACATCATGAACTAGCTTGGTCCAAATTCATTTTCTTAATATGGTATCAGAGTCAAACTCATCAATGTTCTTTGTTTACCCAATGTTGAACCCTCATATTAGGTTGTCCGCACTCTAAATGATAGGTCTGAGCAGGGTCTCACATTGGTTAAGGGAATGGGTTGTTGTCTCCTAATATGATTTTGGAAAACCATCATGAGCTAACACTCAGGGTTGAGTTAGGTCCAAATTCATTCTTAACAGTAAAAAACAAAAATCTGAAATATAGTCCAGCAGTGCATAAAATAATAGCAAAGACGTTCATGAAGTCTTACCCGAGATTAATTAATAAGTAGACATTGATGAGAATGCAGGCAATAGGCAGAAGTGGAACGAACGGACAAGTGAACCCTGAATAAGAAAAAGAAAATACATGTTAAATTTGTAATGCAGAGCAGAACAGGCATCACTTGCTGTCGAGCACAAGCAATATAATTAGATAATTGATGAGAGCATGACCACAAGTAGGATGGTACCACAACATACCAAGATCATTAGACCTAAGGTCGAAGCTAATGGAATGAAAACCCTTTAATCAGACATAATGATACAGCATACCTCCCGTGTGTCCAAAGCTGTGCCGCCCATCATCCTGGTCTATGCAAGTGAGCACTATCAAACCAGATAGCAGGAGAAATCCGCCAATTCCACACAGTGTGTACCTTGCAGGACTAATCACAACATTAATTTACTGGAGTCAGATTTTGGTACAGCAAAAGTAAGGTTAGCAGAATATAACTACATCAGTATTTGTCACACATTTTATGAAAAATATAACAAGGTTTTACTCTGATTTAATGATAGTTAAATATGCGCTTGTAGATACATTCATGAATGTCTATATCCAAGTTGGTGTACAAACTTTCCCAGTGTTTAACCTTATAACACATTTGCGCACTTCTTAAACCTCCTCTGTGGCCCTCCAAACTTTAAAAATAAACAGAGAGAGAGAGAGAGCTAGCTCACTTGGGCAAGCTAACAATTGAAGCGGCGGATGTAAGGATGAATACTCCAATACAGATGAACATAATTGTCCAGCCAGCAACTTTCCGCCTTTGACATACTAGATCTGCAACAAAATCAAGAGAAGCAAATTAAACTGGGAAGTACCTGTTTAGATTATTCCTTGTAAGTGACAAGAATATAACGATCACATCCTTGACTCATGAATGCGATGTAAATAAGGGAAAAGAAGAAGGGCTCATGAACCTAGTGCGCGTCAGTATTTTCATTATTATTATTATTATTATTATTATTATTATTATTAGTATTATTATTATTATTATTAAGATCATCATCATCATCATCATTATTATTATTATTATTATTATTATTATTATTATTATTATTATTGTTGTTGTTATTATTATTATTATTATTTAGTTTGAGTTATTCAGTTGGATCATGAGGTAAGGAAATACAATTCCTACACAATGGTGGTAAGAAAGAGACAAGACTGCAATCAAGAAACCAAGTTTTCTTATTGCTTTTTCCTTCTTCAGATTAATCAGATATCTGTTCTTTCACCCCTTGCTTTTCCTATTCCTTTTTAGCCATACCTGACACAAGCCATTAGATTTACCTTGGTCGCAATATCTCAATTTTATACATGAAAGCATTTTTACTTATACAGAATGTTTTCATAGCATAGCATGCTCATTTCAGCACAAAAATACTCCGCCACCTACTACCAAGAATTCAGAACTTACAGTTCAGCTTTGCTGCCGCTTTTTCCACAAGAGGATGCCCAACTGAAATCTCAACTAACAATGGAGTGTTATCTCCAGAGGTCACAGCTGGAATTTTGGTGGTCTCGATATCAATGTCTGAACCACTATTACAGCCGCTATGTCGCAGGCTTACTGAGTCTATTGCCTCCTGAAAAGAGGACGGAAGTGGGACCTCATCTGGTGGGACATATCGGAGAATCAGTACTGAAATAGCCACCATTGTAAATGCGAGAAGTGTACCAACACTAACCTGTGAAAACAGAAACATAATCACGACATGCAGAAACCCAATGAAAACCAAAGGGCAGAGAGAAAGAATGGGCAAAGATAAAACATTTTATTCCTGACTAATGAGACCTGTGAATTACTCTCAAAGTTTACTTGACACGTACAGAAAATAAGACATATTTTCATGTCATTATCTATTAGTTAACAATGAAAAGCATTCATTAAGCTTACAAGGGCTTTCTGGTGTTGTTCGCATAATTCTTTCCAATTAACAAAGAATGTGTTTTAACTCTAATTGAAAAAACAACTTAAGGATACAGAAAGGGAGATTCTTTTGAGCCAAAAACATTCATTCTAGATATCACTCTCTTGTTGTCTTTGTTCCCTCCCTCCAAACAAAGAGAACTACACACAACAAAGGGAACAAAATATATATATATATATATATATATATATATATATATATATATAAAAAGTGATATTTTTTATGTGTTTCAACACCATCTCAAACATGCTCCACGTCATATTTTGACACAATCCTCTATGCAATGAAAAATCAAACATTTGAATTTACAGAAATATAGTGCCAAATAGGAAGAACAAGGAACAAGACGACAGCGCTGAGATGATTGTGGAAGACTTAAGAGAGACTTCCATCGGCCTTTAAATCTAATTTAATATGTCCAGAAGGTGAGCATACCATTCCTGACAACTGTTCAACGTCCATGAAAAATGCTAAGGTTCCAGAGAGTAAACCAGTTGCTACAGTGCCCTTAACCGGAACCTGAGTGCGTTTATTAACATCTGAGAAAAATGAAGGCAGCAATCCATCCCGAGCCATTGCCATAAGAATTCGTGGCTAGAATCACAAACAAAGAACATGCAAACGTTGTTAGGTACCGAAGAAGAGATCGTCTTAGCATCAAAACATAAGGTAAAACTCAATTCCTAAATATTCAATTACAATCCCAGTTGAAAACAAAGATCAATGCTAGCACCAAAAGTACAAGTATGAAGAAAAACCAACTCTGCTTGTCCCTCTCTCAAAATGTGAGAACACTAGTACGTCCAATAATATAACATGTAATATCTAAGACTTCAAAGTGATTATAAGTCACTTACCGTCAAGTTTCCCAAGTTACATGCTACAGTCATACAGTATAACGCCAGGGAAGGATTACAAAGTATCTAGTATAGAAAGTTATACATCTTAATTGAACGGGCAAGTTTTATAGTATTAATCTAATCGGATTTTGGTGTCTTAAGTAATTTCAAGCTAGGTCGACTTAGAAACCTACATGATGCAGCTCGCTTACCTGAGGCAATATAGAACCCATCAATGTTGAGCAAAGAGAAGTACAAGCTCCAACAGTTATGATATATCTGTAATGAGATCCAGAGAAAGTACATCAGAATAGAGAGTATTAAAGTAAAAAAAGCGGATTCACATCAATAGTTCAGCCTTAAAGATAAACTAACTGCAACATCATTAGGCCAAAAAGATTAACTTACGCAGCCCAATTAATTCCATGGCTTGCAAATGCGGAGGAGATTGGGGTATCCGGATCCATAGCATAATAGGGTACTAAGCCAACAATAACTGCAGAGACTAACATGTAGAGAGTGCAGCATATCGATAATGCAAAACCAATTCCCATCGGCAGGTCACGTTGAGGATTCTTCACCTTTTAGAGATGAATAATAAGAAGTAAAGTTAAAGATAAATTTTAAAGGTTTAAGAATCTTCAACGGAGATAATACCTCATAAATGACAAAGTATATACTATATACAGACTTAAAAAATACCTCCTCAGCGGTACTAGCAACTGAATCAAACCCAATGTAGGCAAAGAAAACAGTTGAAGCACCAGCAAGCATTCCATCAGCTCCGAAGGGAAAATACCTATCAATTGATGAAAAACTGAGAAAGACAGATCGAGAAAAGGAAAACACAAAAGAATTCTAGTGCAGGACAGCCAATTACCCAACGGGAAGCTCATAGCCTGGCCATCCAGTTTTGAAGCCCAGGTATCCACCAGCAACTATCACAAAAAACATGGCACATATATTTACTGCAGTAACAAATCCTTGTACCATTGTACTCTGCAAAAACGTCACTGAGTTAGCATAATTCAAGAACATAAACTACAAAGAGAGATGATGTTTGGATATGAAAAATACCTCTTTGATCCCAACACACAAGAGTCCAGTGACAACAAAAACTAAAATTGCTGCACATGGGTCCACTGTAACATTCAGTCCTGGGATTGTGTGACGAGCTAAGAAAGTTGGCAGGCTGTCTGGACCTCCAAAAAGCATGGCCTGCAAAGAGAAAAGAATGAAAAAGTATAGTGGATAAGCAAAAGAATAAGTGACATTTCAAGATGTGAATTAGGCATATTTTTCCTGCATGGATACACAGCATCTGATCATTAATCTTCACATACATCAGAAGACCTAAGCAAAGAGTAACAAGCAGATTGCCGCATGGATACACAGGACGGGATGCTCCTAGGTGGGTGCAGTGATTCATCCACTTGTGGATCCCGGTAATTCTACTTTGTATGAAGGGTGTACACTCACAGTAAGGTTATCTTAAGGGAAGAGACAGCTAGGCGTATTACTTATAAGGAAAAACCTAATAATTTAGAAGAGCATAAAAGAGAAAATACTGCACCAGATTTGGAGATATGCCTCGAGCAACTGCAGAACCTCCAATAGTGTACTCCAATACTACGGCCCAACCAATCAGCCAAGCAACACTGAGAGGGAATGGGGGTATAAATTTCAGTAAAGAACATATCTAGACCTCAAAAATTTAGACACAAAATTATAAAGCATTATAAGAACTGAAATCATAAGTCACGCCTGATAGGAAAAGCTACTATATCATAAAATCAAAATTCTTTTTCTTTTAATCAATTAGCAAAAGATA
Organism: Nicotiana noctiflora; assembly: GCA_032618575.1. NCBI lineage: Eukaryota > Viridiplantae > Streptophyta > Magnoliopsida > Solanales > Solanaceae > Nicotiana > Nicotiana noctiflora. The sequence goes on from JASVEL010006964.1 coordinate 58,467, forward strand.
CATTAATATCACAAAATCCAATCATAAGATAAAAATTTCATGCACGAAAACTTTGTGGCATTACCCCTCTCCAACGCAAATGTAAGAATAATGATAGGCACTTCCAGCTGATGGGCAACGACTTGCAAGCTCCGCATAGCAAAAGGCAGAAAGAGCAGCTGCTATTCCAGCTATTAGAAAGGAAATGGTGAGGGCCGGGCCTGAGTGTTCTCTTGCAACTGTGCCAACCAGAATATAAACCCCAGCACCAATTGTTGAACCAACCCCTGGAAAATCAAATCACAAGGCTTAAAATTTTATCAAGCTGACCAGAACTGATATATAGACATCCTTTTACCTAGCAAAATTCAATATAAATCGACCAATCAACCAACAACTCTTCAATCCGAAGCTAGTTGGGGTCACCTATAAGAATGTTCTGTATCCATTCTACTCTATACTGGACAGTGCAGCGTATCCCAATAAATTCAGTATGCATACAAATTATCATAGTTAGACTAAATTTACACTGGCTATCAACATACTGTGAACCTTATCCTTTATCCAAACTCCGAAACAGCTATGCTTTCGGAGTCTCATAGGTAGAGCTAGCTAGCAAATTATAAAATTGCATAACTTATTCCTCCCAAACAATCAGCATCAAAAAAGTCAAAGAAAAGAATCAGCCTTGAATGTTAACAGAGGAAACTAGTCTAATCTTGAAATAACTATTATTTGTTGATATTATCAGAACATCAATTTCCACTATGAGTAATCCAAGTTGACATGCCATAACATGAGAATACACAGATCATAAACAAAATTACTAGGATTTAAAAATAAAGCAAAGAAAAAAGATAACTACCATGTCAGCAAAATGAGTTGGATAATTTCATTTAAAAGGCTAAAAAGCAGACGTTAAGGACCATTTACTATATTAAAAAGGAAAGTTCACATTTTTATACCTATAGCAATAAGATGAGGAACAGTTAAGGCCTTAGCTAATTGATGAGCAGAACCAGACTTTGAATTTGCTGAATCAACCTGTTTCCTTCTTACAAGACTTTTCATACCCCCAAAAAAGCACCCTCCTTTATCCCCACTACCGCTACCCCTATCAATCTTTTCTCTGTCACCAACAAATCCCATGATAAAATTTCCAAATGGGTGTTGAAAAGTTTTCCTTTTTTATAAATACTTTATATTATGAATATGGAGATGAGAAATATATGAAAATCTTGGATAATTTCCAACTGGGTGTTGAAAAGTTTTGATCTTTTTTATAAATACTGTATATAATGATTATGGAGAAGAGAAATATAGGAATATCTTGGATTATAAATCAATCAATATATGGATAAGGGGTGCTATGAGGAGGGGGCTGAAAAGTGCAAAACCCAAAGGCAGAAGAAAGGATAATAGATTCTTTTGGAGATCAGTGACCTTTGGGAAGCAGAAGAAGGAAAATGGGCAGATTCAGCTGCAGAAATTTTACAGAGAGAATCCTATACAAAATTCAATTAACCCAATGAGATGAAGTTGCTTTATTCTTATGTCTGCCATTTCACGCGGGGGGCGCGTGTGCCTATGCGAATGAATTCTATTTCTACCACTACTTTCCCTATTTACCCACCTCCTCTATTTTTGTTCATTCTTTTTTTAGCAAGTTTATGGGAAAAGCAGGAAATAGGAAGGGTCCAACCTAAAATATGTATTCGGGATAGGGTGGGTATATATCGGGTAAAATTAATAATTCGAACCGTTAGTTATTTATTAGGTTATCGATATTGAATTATTGGATAAATTGATAACCGAACCAATAATGATTGGTACTCGATTAATCGGTAACCGATAACTAATATCTTATCGGTTTGGTTATCGGTTTATCATATTGTAAATCGGTAACCAATATGTTAAATCAATAATATTCATAACCGAACCGACCGGACCGATGCCCACCCCTATTTAGGGAGTACTATAGAAGTCATTTTTTATGAAAAAAAATAATTTTTTTAATCTTTAATTGGTAAGTTAAAAGTACATTATTTGAAAAGATTGATAGTAAGATTAGTAATTTGATAAAATAAAATTAATATAAAAAGTTGATAATAGTTTGTAAATATTTGTTGGAGTGATAATATAAAGTTTCATGTTAAAATAATTATAAGACGTCCAAACAAAATAAATATTTTGTCATACTAAAAACATGAATATCTCTTGTTCAATGACTTCTATCATAAGTGAGCAACGTCATTTTCTCACTTTTTAATGCAAATTTTCCTTGAAACTAATTTCTAATAACAAACACCGAAATTTTCAAAAAATATATTTTCATACCACACATAAAAATTTCGTGTCTATATCTTCTTTTTTTTTTTGGTTAAACATATAATTATTACACTGTAATGTTTTTATATTATCATTTTCTAATATAAAGAGAGAAAATTAACTTTTAATCCACGAAATATTTTGTAGTCGGTGAAACTTAATAGAAGTGATAGAGCACAATAGAAGAGCACTTGATCTTCTATTGCCTTTCTTTTTCCTGCATGAGATATGAATATATTGAGAAATAATACAAGGAATATAGTTTGGTTATTTTAAATATTACATGAGTAATCAATTACGTTAGAGAAACAGATTCCATTGAACTGAAATCACCCACAAATAAAACAAAACAGTGTAATTCTGAAATAGATATTGAAAAGTCATATAGCCAAACTAACAAGTTTGGCGATTGAAACGTAATTGTTGTGACCCTTACCAAAATTTTGTTTAACCAATAAATATATCTTTCGGTTAAAATTTATTTTAAAAAAAATCAGGTTATGGCCGAATCATTACGACATTATTGACATTAATGACCCGTTATAAACAACATAAAAATGAAAAGTTACTTATCAACAACAATAACAATAACAACCGAGTATAATTTCACAAGTGGGGTTTGGGAAGGGTAATATATATACCCAGACCTTACCGCTACCCCGAGGGGTAGAGAGGCTGTTTCCAGGAGACCCTCGGCTCAAGAAGCAACGAGAGACGATATATTAGTACTATCAATAGCTCATAATAAAATAACATAAAATACATAACATAGCATAAAATAACAAAATAACATCAATATAAGAAATATAGGAAATACGAAAAAGATGAAAGGTATACTAATATCCAACAGATGAAGCCCTATATAAGTAGCTGGTCAGTAGCATCCTAAGACTAACTCCTAACAGGCTAGTTTCACTTAAGTGCGCTGTCGAAATATCCACAATTTTCCCCTAACTTATAACCTTAATGCTCGATCTCCACAGTTCCCTATCAAGGGTCATGTTTTCAGTAATCCTAAGTCGCACCATGTCCTGCCTGATCACTTCTCCCTAATACTTCTTAGGTCTCCCTCTACCTCTCCTCGTGCCCACCACAGCCAGTCGCTCACACCTTCTCACCGATGCATTAGTACTCATCCTCTAAACGTACCCGAACCATCTGAGTCTTGCTTCCCGCATCTTGTCCTCTATGGGGGCCACGCCCACCATCTCTCGAATATCTTCATTCCTAATCTTATCCATCCTTTTATGTCCACACATCCACCTCAACATCCTCATCTCTGCTACTTTCAATCTTCTGGATATGTGAGTTCTTAACGCGGCTAACAGTCAGTCCCATATAATATGACAAGTCTAACCATTACTTTATAAAATTTACCTTTTAATAAAGGTGACACTTTCTTGTCACGCAGGAGTCCTATTGCTACTCCCTTATTAGTAATGAGCACATTAGATTCTATTAGATAGATCATTTGACACAAAATAGTAAGTTTATAACAATTTCAAAGGGGGCTCATTATTCTCGAGATAAGGAATGGGAGAACTAGAACCAATATGAAAAAGGAAAAGTCCAAACAAAATTGGTGGTAACGGGACCATATTTCTGTTTGTTGATAAAAGATAAAAACCTAAACCTGAAAGAGGAAGTCAATTATTTCTTTTATTTTTGGATGATCTAAATATTTGATATACAATTTTATTATTAGGTGACATTTATATAGCTTCACTCCTTCACTGCTATGATATGATGCTTATTCTCTTCTCAGCAAATTTTGCAATAACTTCTTTAACTATCACTAGTATATTGTATGTCACATTAACATCTTAAACATTGTGTTCTATGAGATGTTCATAAAATAAAACAGCATGAGTAATATATTTATTTAATACAATATTCCTCAAGTTTCCTTCGTGATGCTCTTCAATTTTATAATTTTCTCGAAACTCGTGTTAAGTTATTATTTAAAGTATGATGGCTAAGCTTTACATTTAAAAATAAATATCAATAACGAATATTGACCTTTTTAACGTAACTCAATTTTAAAGTTGCACAAAGGAAGCTGGTTAGTTGACTAGGATACGCTACGCAACTCTTTCTATTTTTATAATTATAATAATTTGCCCAAAACTCACCATCTAAATTATTATATCTCAGAATATCAACGACTAAAGTTTTACATGCAAATAAAAATTTAACTGTACACGAAATTTAGAAAAAAGGAGAAGACTTTAAATTTATGATCAAAGTCAATTCATAAATACTTGTGTGATTATAAATTATTTCATTAAGGATAAAGTAAAAATTTTAAAGTAAAATTATTTTAAAATTTAAAAATAATTCATTCTTGTTGAAACTAACTTAAAAGAAAATAAGTTTATTTTTTTAAAAGGGAAGAAATACTATATATGAATAGAAACAATTTGACCTCATATAACTCAACTTAAAATTTACGAAAAGAAAGCCAGTTAACTAGGCTAAATTATTTCGTGGGCCACCAAAAGTGTTTGGGAGAATTGAAGGTCTACCGAGGGGTCAAAAAAAGAGGCAAGACCAAATGACATTGGAGGAATTTTGATATTCAATTAACTATTACAAAGAAATTCCAAAAAACAATAAAATTGAAAAGTATATAATAATCTTTTATTTGACGTGAGGGGAAGTTCCTTGAATTTGCTTACAAGTATTTGTCTTTCCCAATACGTTTTATAATATATATATATATATATATATATATATATATATATATATATATATATATATATATATATATATATATATATATATTATAGCCATAGACCAGAATCCAATTATTTTCCTTCATAAATGCATGATGGTGAAGCCAAGGTGAGTGAATTACAACCAATAAAATTTCTCAAACCCCCTCAATTCTTTTTGGAATTTTTACACCCTATAAAAATTTTTAGTACTCTATTTATTTTAAATAAATACCATTTTAAAATATTACATCCTATAAATACTTTTTATCCTTTATAGCAAAAAATCTAAATATAGTTACATCCTACAATTAAGGCATCATATATACTAAATATTATTTTTCTCTCTCTTTTTATATTTTCTCTCACATAATTATCGCGTATCTGCAAATCCCAATACATTTCTCTCTGTTTGCATACAACCAGACTCTCCTCTCTCACAAACCCTTGTTTCTTAACTCTTCTCCCACCCAAATTCTCAATTGTTGATCTTGAGGGCATCGTTACATATGAAATTGGTGGCAGAATAAAGAGTTTGAAGGGTGTATTCGCCACCAATGTAACGGTCAAATCGAGTACCAGATGCAATCGTAACGGTGACTGAGCAGTTCACTGCACGGGTTCCACCGATGATTGCAAGGAGTAACAAAGAACTTATAAAGTAGGTTATAGCCATGATTGAGTGAAAATGGCTGACCAGCCGGAATAAATGGCTGGCCGCCGGCCGGCGAAGTCATAAGGCTGTTTTTCTCTCTAGATCGCCTAAATCGCCTATTTATATTCAACTGTATTCAAATATATTCTTCAGCTGTATTCACTTGTATTCAGGTTTAATCAGTTGTATTTAACTATTTTATTCCGCAGTAGTTAGTTGTATTCAAGTGTTTTATACAACTATATTCAGTTTTAGTTACTTATGTTCAACTATTTTATTCAGTAGAAGTTAGTTGTATTTTGTTGCATTCAAGAGTTTATTCAGCTGTATTCAGTTGTATTTTTGTTGTATTCAAGTATTTTATTCAGATGAATTAAGGTGTATTTTATTGTATTTAACTGTATTATTCATATATATTTCTCTTTATTCAGCTATAATCTTTATTATGTATCTTTCAAATACAGATTAATGAGGGATCGTTTTAGTTCGTTGAGTTAAATAAGTAGAATATCATGCGATTTTATTTTCTTCCATTTTTAGCGCAGATACATTACTGTATTTAATGTTAATGTCGGTTGGATATAGCTAAATACATGTCAAACTTAACTGGAATTCCAGATTTTACGCCTATATTTTTGGTTGTATTAATGAATATAACAACTTAAATACATGAAATACATTGTATAAAAATATAAAAGGTATCTATAACATGTAATATAGCAAAGGGTATCTATAAATGATTAATTAGACAAAAAAGATAATGCTTTATGAAAAAATCTCATTCTTTTTCCACTTAACTAGTGTTAATTATATTTTTGGTATTACACTAGTAATTAATAACAGAATATAATTAGTAACTCACTTTCATGTTATAAAAGTTAAATCAATTAAAAACGGTAGATTGATTGGCTTTTAGACTCATTTCTATTTAAACTCAAATAAGAGTACATATGTTTTATTTTGATATATACATTAATAAGTTTTCTTCTAAATCAAAGAGGGTATATCTTGTTTGGGATAAAAGGTAAAACTTTTGTTACTAAGTAGTACTCCCTCCGATCCAAAATAAGTGATTTTTTTGCTTTTTTTTTGTGGACCAAAATAAATGATTTTTTCCGATTTAAAGAATGACTTAATGATGTTTTTACTACATTGTCCTTGGAGTAAATAATATTGGAATATGTGTTAGAAGTGTTTATGTGAGATAGTAAGGTTAAAATGGTCAATTCTATTGCTAATTAATACTAAAAGTTGACTTTCTTAATATGCGCAAAAACATCTAAAAAATTACTTATTTTGGACCGGACGAAGTAATACATAAGTGATGAGGCTATGGAATTGAGATATATTTGAAGGTTGTTGTACAATTATCCGATGTCATCAACAACAACAACAACAACAACCCAGTATAATCCCACTTAGTGGGGTCTGGGGAGGGTAGTGTGTACGCAGACCTTACCCCTACCTTGAGGTAGAGAGGCTGTTTTCCAAATAGACCCCCAGCATCCTTCCCTCCAAGAACTACCCACCTTGCTCTTGGGGAGACTCGAACTCACAACCTCTCGGTTGGAAGTGGGGGTTGCTTACCATCAGAGCAACCCCTCTTGTCTATCCGATGTCATCAATTACTCAATAATAGCAACAAAACATGGAGACATCAGAAGTTCAGAGATTGAATGTGCAATGTGTGGTCCAATGACACCCACTTGATTTATTTCAAGTCCCACCAAGTTTTTGAATATATATATAACAAATAAAATTGGCATTTTTTTAATAGTTCTGTGCTACATCCTGCCGACCAAATCTTGACTTTGTTGCATACCGAGACACTACTACCAGACGATACAGTATGGTTTCGGCACCACAATTTTCCAGACCCTGGAGTAATAAATAAATACTACTATGGAAGTAGAGGCGAATTGAAGATTCTCTTTCTAAAAAATTAATAATAATTTGGTGTGACAAATCACTCCACGTACTATTTGGGAGACGTAGATAGAATATATATATATATATATATATATATATATACAAAAAATTTTAAAATTAGGGCTCCACCCCAAATGGTCATATTTTAAAAAATAGCTATTTTTTTACTTTTTATTAAAATTACACAAATAACCTTTTCTAACACTATAAATACCCCCTCCTTCTTCTTCTTTTCAATACTTAAAATTCATTTCACAAACTAAATTTCTCTCAATCTCTCACTCTCCACTTTTCAAGACTTAAAGTCTCAACTCTCAATCTCAATTTTCAAGTTAAACCATGCCTCTTCTAGAAAGAGTGCGCTTATTTGTTACGCAACACTATGATGTGCTAAAAGAAAATGAAAAAGGCTTAGTATTAAAGTGCAAGAATTATGGAAAAGTTTTAAATTTTCGTACAGAGTCCGGCATATGCAGTTTAAGGAGGCATATCAAGCATTATGTTGAGAGTATTCCATCCCCGTGCTTTCGTTTTTGTACTTTATTTTCTTGAAGGTATTATGCTTCATGTTGTACTTTTTTATTAATTTATTAAGTATATGAATTTAGTTTTACAATTATTTCGTTATTTTACTTTTTCATCAAACACTTTATTAATTATATTTCTATATTATACATACTACATATATTTATATATCCATAAATAGGAGCAATTTATATATATACATATATATATCGTTTGCAAGAAATTGTATTAAACAAAAAAATTTAAAAAGCCCAGAAATTAAAAAGCCCATTAGCCCGCTAAGCCCACGAGCCCGGCCCGCTAAGCCCAGGACCATAGTGTGCTTAGGCCTGTCATGGGCCGGTTCAGCACACCAGGCCCGGGACCGCAGAGCCCAGGCCCACCAAGCCCAGTACCGTGAAGATTGGTCCGTCAGGCCCGTTTAGGCCTGGGCCCGGCCCACCGAGCAGCCTTACCCGGCGTCTCTTTTTTATGTTTTTTTATTTGACTGTTGCCTCATTTTTTCGAGACAGACAACTATTATATTTCTTTTAGACCTTTGTATTTAGTTTATTCATAGAAGTTCGTGAGTAATGTGACACCAAATCTTGGGTAGAGGCTATACTTGATCGTTCCTTATTTTGATTCGTATTTATCAGACATACTTCCGCTATTGTTCTTATTAGATTTAATGTTTTTACATTGATGCTATAAACTGTTAAGATAATTGTTAAATGATGAAAAGGTAAATAAGTTGGCTTGCCTAGCTACCATGAGTAGGTGCCATCACTATCCGTATGGTGGGAAATTCGGGTCGTGGTAAGTTGGTATCAGAGCACTAGGTTACATAGGTCCCACAACTCACGGACAAACTTAGTAGAGTCTGAGGGGTAGGTACGGAGACGTATGTACTTGTTCCCCAAAGTTTATTGAGTTAGGAAAAATCTCTCATTTGTTCCTTCTTGTTGTGCGATTTGGTTTATCAAATGCTGATTGAATTTCTACTCTGTTCTTTAGCAGATGGCGAGAACACGCGCTTCCTCATCCACCGATCAGCAGTCCGAGCCCCATGCAGCTCCCGCTAGGGGCCGAGGACGCGGCCATGCAAGGGGCCGAGGTAGGGGTAGGGCCTAGCCACCACCAGCAACACTAGTGGCAGACCCTCAGGTTGGACTTGATAAGGAGGTTCCGCCCTAGCCTAGACAATTCCGGTAGGCCCAGCTCAGGTCCTAGAGGGGTTTATTGCTACTCCAGTCCTTCAAGATGCCTTGGTCCGGTTGGTTGGCCTCATGGAAAGTGTCACCCGAGCAGGATTGCTTCCTGCAGCACCGGCCACTTCCCAGGCTGGAATAGGAGCCCAGACTCCTGTTGCACGTACTCCGGAGCAGGTAGCTCCTCAGACTCAGATTCCACCAGTTCAGACAGTTGCGATAGCTCAGCCGGGGGTAGTTTCACAGCCCAGTGATGGAGTGGCTATGTCCGTAGATGCTTTGTGGAGGTTGGACAAATTCACCAAGCTATTCAATGCTATATTCAGCGGAGCTTCTTCTGAGGACCCCTAGGATTTCTTATATAGCTGCCATGAGGTTCTTCAGAACATGGGCATTGTGGAGTCCAATGGAGTTGATTTTGCGGCTTTTCATTTATCTGGATATGCCAAGACTTGGTGGAGGGATTACTGTTCAGCCAGACCAGCAGGGTCGCCGGCCTTTGACTTGGTATCAATTCTCGGAGTTATTTTTAGAGAAGTTCCTTCCCGTTACTTAGAGGCATGCTTATCAGAGGCAGTTTGAGTGCCTCCAACAGGGGCCTATGACGGTCACCCAGTATGAGACCCGGTTTATCGATCTAGCTCGACATGCCCTTGTCATACTCCCCACTGAGAGGGAGAGGGTGATGAGATTTATTGATGGTTTGATCCAGCCTATTCGTCTTTAGATGGCCAGAGAGGCGACTAGTGACATTACTTTTTAGGAGACAGCCAATGTGGCCCGGAGGATCGAGATCGTTCTACCACATGGGGTGGCTATAGGCAGACAAGAAGCCCCGTCACTCAGGTATATTCGGTAGTGCCTCATCCGGAGGCAAGGATTCTTATGATAGGGGCCAGTCTTCCAGGCCTTTTCAGTTAGCGCTCTAGGCTTCATAGTATGTCTCAGGTGATCGCGGTTTTCATGGGCAGTATTTTGATCAGCATCCCATCAGTGCACAGCTTCTTCAGAGTATTTGTGGAGGTCATTCGGGCCATCAGGGCCAGTCTCATTGTACAGAGGGATGTTATGAGTGTAAACGCGTGATTTTTGACCCTCCCCGAGATTTTTTATATTTTTAGCGTAAAATATTTAGTTTAGTTTTAATATAGCTATTTTAGCTAAATTTGACTCTTTTACTTTATTTTTACCTCAAAATGAAAAATAACAAAAATATGGTTTTATTAATGTTTCGTAGTCATTTTAAACTTGAAAAATACAAAAATAGTACTTTATATTTTTTATCTTTTTATAAAAAAACGAAAATAATAAAAAATAGTTTCATTAATATTTTGTAGTTATTTTAAAAATATAAAAATAGTACTTTATATTTTTATCTTTTTATAAAAACGAAAATAATAAAAAAATAGTTTCATTAATATTTTGTAGTTATTTTAAACTTGAAAAATATAAAAAATAGTTTTATTTTAATTATAAGTATTATAGTTATTTTGATTACCTAGGATTAATTAAATAACACCATTCTCGGTTCCGGGCGAAGAATAATATTCGGGTTCAAACTACCCGGTTTTATAATTTTCGGACCTAGCCCGTAATAATCCGAGTCCACTACACTAAGGGGACAATACATAATGGGATGTGGGAATAATAAGAAAAGGACAAAGGGAAAAAGATAAAGAAAAAAAGACAAAAGGAAAAAAACAAAGGTAAAGGACAAAACTTGTATGGGTTTCATTTAAAAAAAAAATAAATAAAAAATAAAAAATAAAAATAAAAAATGCAATACACATCTTCTTCTTTAAAAAGAAGAAGAGAGGACGGCAGGAAGGAGAGAAAAAACAAAGAAAAGAAACGATAGAATGAAAGAAAAAAACGAAAGAGAAAGAAAGAAAAAAGAGAAGAAAAAAAACGAAACAGAAACAAAGAAAAAAGAGAGGAAGAAAGAACGGCAGCAAGACAATACAAAACAGAAAGAAGAAAATACAAAACAGAAAGAAGAAAAAACCAAACAGAAAAAAAAAACCAAACAGAGAAGAAGAAAAATCGGCAGAAAGAAGAAAAACGAAAAGAAGAAAGAACGGCAGCAGGGGATGGGGTTTTGGAAGAAAGAAAAGATCGTGTAGTCGTTTTCTTCCTAAGGAGAGCAACACCACTGCTGCTGCGTTAACCTCCCGTCGCCCACTAGCGAACCACCAGCTCCCTCCGTCGATGTTCGTCGTCCGACGAGGTACAACTTCAGTCGAGGTCGTCGTTTGATTCGAGTTCTGTCCGGAGAGGTCGAGGTTTGAGATCGTCATAAAAGGTTCGTTTTCTCGTTGTGTACGTTGAAAATATGCAGAAATAAAGGTGCATGTTCTTTTTCGATATTGTTCTTCTCGTTAATATTTTGGATCGTTTCGCATTTGATTTAGTTTCGTATGATTCAGATTATTTGTTGTAAATATATGATTCTGTTGAGCATGCAATTTCACAATTAATGGTGGTCTTGTAGTATCGAAATTAGCTGATGAAAATAACTAATCCTTCACATGCTCGCCAACTAGTTATGCTTCCGTTGTTTATGTAGTTGCTCGTCGTAGTCTTGAATTTGCTCACTTAGTTATCTACTCGTATGTTTACTCGAATTGGTTATAGTTGAGCATGATTTTGTCACCTTATCGAAATTGGTTCCTTATTCCTCAACCGAACGGCGGAATTAGATTAAAGGAATCGGGGGTGTATTTCATGTGACCCGACTCCAATTTTGAACAAGGTTAAATAAAGCGTGTCATGGACCACGGGCGCATTTCATGTAGCGTGGTTTGCAACATGTTCTAAATAATCTCGAATTAATTCTTAAATGAATATAGCGGAATGTAGTTCTCTTTTAAATCAGAATTAGAGGTGTGCCTCGCCTAACAAAATTATACAAATTGCGGGGCCCTCATAAATGTATATATATAAAAATACTTAGACTTCGGGATCAACCGTATAGCGAATTTTACGGTGTTCTCCAAAGATAATAAATGCGTAGTTGCTTTAATCACGTATTCTAATACTACCTTCTCAAATACGGGTGCACATTTATGTGACCCAAATCTAAATCTCAACGAAGTCGAAACGTGTCAAAAGTCACGGGTGCACTGGTGCAACGTGGTTCGAGATACGTTTCCACTGCGTTGTAATTCATTTAAAACAATAAACAATAAAAGGGTAATGAGCCCTTAAACAATAAACGAGACGAGCCTCGCCAAAATAACACGCAAATTGCGGGGCCCTCAACAGACGATTATTACGAAAAAATGTTTAGATTCCGGGATGTGCTGTTTAGCGTATTCCACGGCCTTTCCCGAACACAAAACGCGTTAGTATCTTTAGGCGCGTATTTAAAAAAACCTATCTCCTTAAACTCGAGTGCACATTTATGTGACTCAAATCCAAATCTCAACGGAGTCGAAATGTGTTGACAACCACGGGTGCACTGGTGCGACGTGGTTCGAGATACATTTTTCACAACGTTGCAATTCTTTGTTAAAATAATAATAATAATAATTCTTATAATAATAATAATAATCAAAAGTGGTTAAAAGTTAAAATTTGCACAGAGGTTAAAGCACATTATAAAATCAGATAAAGAGGCCAAATACGATGATTGAGCGACCGTGCTAGAACCACGGAACCCGGGAATGCCTAACACCTTCTCTCGGGTTAACAGAATTCCTTATCCGGATTTCTTGTTCGCGGACCGTAATATAGAGTCAAACCTTTCCTCGATTCGGGATTCGAACCGGTGACTTGGGACACCATAAATTTCCCAAGTGGCGACTCTGAATCTCTTAATAAATGAATCCCATGTCGATTGTCCTTTAATTGGAGAAACTCCCTCGTGCTCCCGCGGGTGCGTAAAAAGGAGGTGTGACAGCTCTGGCGACTCTGTTGGTGATGCTATTCACCCAGAACTTCGGTTCAGGGTTTAAGAATTCGAGCTCAGTTAAATTGTTGTTTTTGTCTATATCCGATTTTATTATATGTTTAATTAATGTGCTACATGTCTACCGCTTTGATACTAGTTGCACTGTATATACAAACTGCTATATGTTTACCGCTTTGATATTGCGTGAACTGTATATAAAACTGTGCCGCAAACCCTTCTCTTCTTACCTCCGGGGGATGTGCTTACTGGTTGAGACTCCCTTTTTCTGTTAGTGTCAATACCCAAAATAAGAAAAGAGGCAGGATAAGTTACAAAGCCGGACGATCCCGCGGGTTCCCGGTGCGTAGCCCCCTCCTCAATCCGAGTTGTCTGCTCGGGTACACGGTCTAGTACCATTGAGAACATCAGGATATTGAGCCTAGATTTAGGACGTTTATTTGCATCATATTTGACTTAGGGGACTCAACACAGGGGTTGGGTCCGTCTAGGACAGGTGACCCGGTAATCAAAAGACCGAGCATGCTATATGTTGCATTTATTTGTTCTAGATTATTACGGGCTAAATTCCTGAAAAACAAAAAAAGAGGAAATTTTAGAATAGAAAATATCGAAATGTCGACGAAACGATGTCGAAGGTTTGAAAAGAAAATTTGAAAAATAGGTGGAACAATTTTGTTGAAATAATTGGTCAACTAATCTGACCGAACTACGCAGGTTTGATTCTCGCCATTAGGTGGGATACGTAGGCAACCCTCATCGGGTCCAACCACCCCTTTTAAAAATCAAAAAAAATGTGTGTTTAATTTTGTCAATAAATCGAAGTGACGCTGTTTTTGAATATAGCCGAATGTTCCGAAAGGACACCGGAAGGCTGTTTTTGCAAAAATAGCCACTTTGAATCATTTTTAATAATTTGCGGGCACAACCTTGAAATATTCCTTGTGGAAATGTTGCAAGGCCATAGCTGCAAAATCAAGTCCGGGTTCACACCCTTTTTGCAAAAATAACCAAAAAAATGTCAAAATTTTTATTTTTGTTATAAATAAGTCAGGTAATGCTATTCTTGCTTAAAATAAGCCGAATGTCCGTCAAAAGGACGTCGGAAGGCCGTTTTTGCAAGAATAGCCACTTTGAGTCATTTGTAAATAATTTTGGACACAACCTGGAAATATTCCCTCGCGAAAATGCGAAAGGATGTATCCGCAAAAAAAAAAAAAATCAAGTTTTGAATCATCACTCAACTTTACAAAATTAACCACTTTATCAAATAAGCCATTACATGGCCGGAGTTTTGCTGAAATAGCCACATTTTTGCATTTTAACTTCCTCAGTCTTGTGTTGGCCTGTGACGGTGCTGAACGATGCCCCATAGGCCCCAGGATAAAAATTTTTTGAATTAGCATCTTCTTAAATAAAATTTTGCAAAAAGAGCCACTTTGTCTAAATAAGCCATTACATGGCCAATTTATGAAAAATAGTCTTGTGTTGGTTTATGGTGATGCCGAACGATGCCCCATGAGCCACAATATAAAAAAAAAATTCAAGTTTATCTTTCTTAAATAAATTTTGCAAAAATAGTCATTTTGTCAAATAAGCCATTATGTGGCCAATTTTGTAGAAATAGTCATAATTGACACCAAAAAATATTCTTATTCTTGTAGAAATCTCCTACACAAGTTTGTAGTTGGAGTCGGCTTCTATAATTTTCCTTCAAAGAAAAAAAAATCAAAAGGAAAAAAAAATCAAATAAACATCTCTTTATTTCTTGCATTAATTTGCAAGAACTACGCTCGGTCTGATTCATGCGGGGTCATGATACGTAGGCAATCTCCATAAGATTCGACCACAACTGTATATGTATATAAATAAAAAAATAAAAATAAAAAATAAATAAAAATAAAAAAAATAAAAAATAAATAAAAAAAGAACCAGCAAGGTTTTTAAGGATAATTGAAAAGGAAAACTGGAATGACGCATGCGGTGAATACGTATATGGTTAACTGGCTAGGTGCATTGCATCCTACGTGCTATAACATATCTGTTAAACTCAGTAAGCTAACAAGTTTGTTGCAATACCAGAAAAGTTTAGCAGTTGACTTGACAGAATATACTGGCCAGCCACCATTACCGTACTAGATCTAAAGGGCCAATTCCAGCAAGCATGTCTAGTTCCGGTAAAAGTCTCGAGGAAGAGAAATCAGAGATACAGATAATGAAAGATGAGGTGGACCGGTTGAGACAACAAATAACAGAGATGCACCTAGCCTGGGCTAGGGGACAGTCACCACCAAATCTTCCTACTCTTACACCAGCTCCAGAACGTCCGCCTATTGGTCCCTCGACAAGTGCACCGATCTATCCATATTATCAAGGGGAAAACCCTTGTACATCCCAGGTTCCACCAGCTAGATAAAATACTCCTCCTCCGGTCACCCCTGTCTTCATGGCACCTCCACCTGCTACTTTACAGAAGTCGTCCGGTGAACCGCTTTTTCAAATACATGACAATCATTGTTATGATCCCGAGCCTACCTTTAAGGCTCCTGAACCGCATTCACACACCCCTCACTGGGATAACCCGGCAGAACCGGAAAAGCACTTCAAAAGTTTGGAGCATGAGGAAGTTATTCGGAAAGTCAAAAGCCTGGAGCAATCCTTCAGGAATATGCATGGTTTAGGCAACCAAGTCAGCGTTGCTTACAAAGATCTGTGCCCATTTCCAGATGTCCAGTTGCCCGCTGGGTTCAAAATGCCCAAGTTTGATCTATACGAGGGGCATGGTGACCCAGTAGCCCATCTCCGAGGTTTCTGCAGCAAAATGCGAGGAGCCGGAGGGCGAGATGAAATTCGATAGCTTACTTCGGTCAGAGTTTGGGAGAGTCCGCATTAGAATGGTACACCAGGCAGGATCCCAGCAGATGGTTTACATGGGATGACCTGGCCCAAGCATTCATCGGCCAGTTTCAATATAATCTTGAAATAATCCCCGATCGCTTATCATTGCTAAAGCTAGAGAAGAAACCCGCCGAAAGCTTCAGAGAATTTGGGTTCCGCTGGAGGGAACAGGAAGCAAGGGTAGATCCACCGATGAGAGAGATCGAGATGGTAGATTACTTCTTGCAGACACTGGAGCCAACCTACTTTAGTCACCTGGTGACATCGGTTGGTAAATCTTTCAATGAGGTGGTCAAAATGGGCGGAATGATAGAAGAGGGACTTAAGTCCAATAAGATATTGAGCTATTCCGCGTTGAAAGCAACGACTCAAGCTATTCAGAATGGCACAGGGCTTGCATTCGGGAAGAAGAGAAAAGAAGAAGTTGCAACAGTAGAGGAGGGTACTTGGTCCAGATCGAAAGGTCCTTCACCTCATTACCAAGCCAGACCCTACCACCCAAATCACCCTAATCATCCTCCCCGAAACACATATCCACCACCAAGGGCTTACAACAACCCTCCAGGACCAGGTTTCCGAGGGAATCATGCCTTCAGAAAGGAAAAGACACAAAGAACCTTCACCTGAGTTGGGAGAAACTTATACTGCTCTGTTCCACAAATTGAAGCAGATAGGTTTGTTGATTCCTATTGAGACAAGATTGCCAAATCCCCTACCCCCAAATGTGGATCGCTCGGTAAGCTGTGAGTATTGTTCAGGGGCTCTCAGACATGATACCGAGAAATGTTGGAAACTGAAACATGCCGTACAAAATCTTATTGACGCCAATAAGATCGAGGTGCGGACACCAGAGGCACCCAACATTAATCAGAATCCATTGTCAGCTCACCCTTAGACCCAACATATAAGAAGTCATGCTTGGTAATCAGAAGGAGTCTTCGGTGGTTTGTTTTGTTGTCATTTTTTTTGTCCGGGTTGTTTTCGGGGTTGTGACCCGGATCTTGTTTTGAAGTGAAACCCTCTTATCTTTCCATTTTTGGTCATTGCAGTTTGCTTAAGTCGTTTCAAGTTTCGTTTCAGTTTTGTATGCTGGTTTGCTTGATTGTATTTGAACCACTTCTCCGTTTAGTGAAACTTTTGGTCTTTTATTACCCAGTTCGTCTTTTTGTTTAGTTTTTCAATCTTTAAATTTGTCATTTGTTCGAACGCCGACTCTAATGATATGGCATCGCACATAATTTTGGCCTAATATTAAGGATAAATCATGAAGCAATTCAAAGATAATCAGGTCATTTTAAAAAAAATAAAAATGATTTGAGATTATTTAGAGCCCGAATCAGGTGAGACTGGGGCAGGTAGAACATAAAGAAACCCTTAAAGGAAAATTGGCTATGCTAAGACGGGGTTTGATTGTGATACTGAAATGAAAGTGTCATCCAACAATACTTTAAAATGACAGATGAAAAGGCGAATGAGCGATATGGTTATCAATCAGGGCACAAACAGAAGATGTCGTGAATATGTTGTTTGAACTTGGCATGTTTTGAAAATTGGAATGACGAAGGCATTTTGTTCTGCTATCCAAACACTTTATCCGTAGTCAACCCTTTGAGCTTTATTTTAAAATCTTTCATACCCCTCCTTCGGAGTTAGTTGCAAAGACTAGAAACACAGGTTTGAAAGACAAGAGAAAAAAGGGAAGAAAAGAAAACAACAAAAGGAGATAAAGAAAAGAAAAGAAAAAGAAAATGTGTGAAAAAAAGAAATTTGAAAAAGAGGAATTGGGAACTACGTTTGACCTGATTCCTTAAAGAGGATACGTAGGCGCTTCACAGCTCGGTCATAGTGTAAATAAAGAAATAAAAATCCCCAAGTAAAAAGCTGGGGCAAAGAAAAATTGTGTTTATTGTAAATAAATTTAGGTCCGAAGGTTGTAAATTTTGAACCCAAAATTGATTTTGTTTTGAGCCTTCAATACCCTTTCTTTCTAGCCCTATCCAAATCCCACATTACGGTCCAAAGAAAGACCTTCCGATCAGTCTTCAAAAGATGCCGCGTCAGGCGAGGGATAGAGTCCTATCATAATATAACACGCCGATTCTCAGCAGAAAAGACGCTGATTCTCAGCAGAAAGGAAATACGAGAGAGTCTTGGCAGTGACACCCCAATCCCCAACTAAAAGTGATACAAATGAGAGAGTCTTACCGGTGAAAACCTTCACAGGCACCATAAGACGACGAAAGCTGAGAGAAAATCAAAATGAGAGAGGCTTGAAAGTGAAAACCCTTCGGGCACTACGAGTCGAATAAAGGTGATAATCGGATGGAAATCACGAGACAGAAATCGTGAAAGGCAATTAACGACGAAGGATAGGCCATATGTGCATGTCATGACCAGTAGAGTTGGTATTCGCGTTTGATAAATTTTTATAGATATTTCTTGCTAGAGAGTCATTTTCTTTTTTCCTTTGTCTTCTATTTTGTTTCTTTTTATCTTTCTCATTTTTATCAAAAATTCCCCATCAAAGTCTGTCTAGTCCGAACAAGTGAGAAATGACTTCAAAACTTGCCACCAACTTTCCAATTATTATGCAAAGCAAGGAAATGCCATTGACGGCAGAGAAGTAGGGTGCGAAGAAGATTATTAAACTGGGGCAGAAAATTTTCTTTTCAGTTTGAAAATTTTCTTGAAGTCAATACCCACTTGGGGAAGAAGTGTAACACCCCGCCGAACACACAGCAGCGGCGGTGCCGGCCGTGCCACCGAACACACAGCAGTGACACGCAACCTAAGGAATTGTTACCCTTGGGTATAGGAGCATTCGTACGAATTGTCAGCTGCGGCTCAACTGGTGAGAGGTGAGGGAGTAAAATCCCTGAAAAGCCTTGGGGTCTTAGGTTCGATTCCCAGTAGCTGCAGATATACGTGGAATGCTCTTATACCCAAGGGTAACAATTCCTTAGGCTGCGTGTCACTGCTGTGTGTTCGATGGCACGGCCGGCACCGCCGCTGCTGTGTGTTCGGCGGGGTGTTACAGTCAGTATGATGACGCCCGTCTGTTTTTCCTTAAGGACACGGCGGCCGTGCCACCGAACACACAGCAATGACACGCAGCCTAAGGAATTGTTACCCTTGGGTATAGGAGCATTCCACGCATAGCTGCAGCTACTGGGAATCGAACCTAAGACCCAAGGTTTTCAGGGATTTTACTCCCTCGCCTCTCACCAATTGACTCAATTGGTGAGAGGTGAGGGAGTAAAATCCCTGAAAAGCCTTGGGTCTTAGGTTCGATTCCCAGTAGCTGCAGCTATGCGTGGAATGCTCCTATACCCAAGGGTAACAATTCCTTAGGCTGCGTGTCACTGCTGTGTGTTCGGTGGCACGGCCGGCATCGCCGCTGCTGTGTGTTCGGCGGGATGTTACAAAAAACTTATCACGACCCGGATTTCCCACCATCGAGATCGTGATGGCGCCTACTAGATGGAAGCTAGGCAAGCCAAATATTAAGTACATCTCCATTAATTACTAATTTCTTATTAACAACATAAAAATTACAGCGGAAGACTTAGTCAAATGTGATAAAGAAAATCCAAATCGATACACTACCCAAGATTGGTGTCACAATACTCACGAACTTCTAAGAATAATACACATAATCGTTCGAAAGAAAATACAAGCTCTGTTTATCTCGATTACATGAGATAACGAATGAAAAGCATAGATAGAAGAGACAACGGGTCCTGCAGACGCCTGCAAGGCTACCTCGTAGTCTCCGTGAGTCGAAAAATCCACAAGTCTCTACTGTCGCTGCTGCTGTCCGTATCCTGTATCTGCGCAAAAAGCACAGAAGTGTAGTATACGCACAACCGACCCCATGTGCTTGGTAAGTGTCCGGCCTATCCCGGCGAACTAGTGACAAGGCTAAGGCCGGTCACCCACCTAAACCTGTACGGTTGCAATATAGATATATATATATATACAATACATTTATAAAGAAATACTCTACTCTAAAATAACAGAGTCAATAACTCAAGTTATCCAGAATAATCTAATCAACGGAATAAATCTTACTTTCTTGTCTCAATTTCCTCTTTCATTTCATGTCTCGTGGTAGGCGTACCACCCGCTCCCAACTATCACAATAATTATCTCTTGTGGTAGGCGTACCACCCGCTCCCAATTATCAATAATTATATCTTGTGGTAGGCGTACCACCCGCTCCCAAATATATCAATAGTTATATCTTGTGGTAGGCGTACCACCCGCTCCCAAATATATCAATCGGCTACCGGCAACTATGGCCAATGCCAAGATTTTAAGTCACTTGGTGGTCGGCGTACCACACGATCCCAATTTATAAAATATATATGTTACCGGCATTTAGCCAATAATCTCTATATCAACAATATTTATAATTACCGGTTTTAAACCAATAATTTATAATAATTTCAACAAATTACCTTTATTACCGGTATAACACCAATAACTCTTATTCGGCAATTTATTCATAACTAAATTCATATTCCTACAAACTAGGATAGAACAAACACTTACCTCGAAAGTTTACGAATGATTTAATCCGTAGCAATGCCCTTTCCTTTCGAATTTGACTCCAATCCAATCGTATCTATACACAATTGATTCAATATCATCAATACTACTCAACAAACTAATTCTTAAGACCAAATACCACTTTTACAACATTCTGCCATGAATAGTGAATTTCAACCCCGGGCCCACATGGTCGGAATTTGGGGTTAGGACCAAAATCCGGTTACCCATTCCCCCACGAGTTCATATATATAATTTGTTTCCAAATCGGACCTCAATTCGAGGTCTAATTCCCCAACTTATGAAAAACCCTATTTTCTAACAAAAACAAGAATTTTACCATGAAAATCTTTGATTTCTTATGAAAAACATGTTTAATGATGTTAGGAATTGAAAGAATTAAGTAAAAAGTGACTTACAATCGTTTTGATGAAGAAGAAATCCTTGAAGAATCGCAAATGGGTGTTTTGTTTTTGTAAAATGTGAAGAAATGAGTGAAATTCGCGTTTTTCAGGTCTTTGTGATCGCATTTGCGAACATGGGTTCGCAATTGCGAACCCCAACCAATTTCTGGAGTTTGAAAAATAAGCTAAGGCTGGGAAGTTCGCATTTGCGAACATTTGTTCGCATTTGCGAACAGTTCGCATTTGCGAACTTCGCATTTGCGAACTATTGTTCGCAATTGCGAACACAGGCTAAATATGGGGAGGTTCGCATTTGCGAACTATTGTTCGCATTTGCGAACCCAGGCAGAATAGTGGCCAGTTCGCATTTGCGAGCTATAGCTCGCATTTGCGAACACAGGCACAGTAGGGTCAAGTTCGCATTTGCGAACTATTGTTCGCATTTGCGAACACAGGCACAATAGGGGGGGAGTTTGCATTTGCGAACTATTGTTCGCATTTGCGAACTCTACAGAATAGTGGGGAGTTCGCATTTGCGAACTATTGTTCGCATTTGCGAACTCTGCAGACCAGTTGCAGACAGCAACTTCTAACATGAAAAATTGATCTCGTGGCCTATCCAAAGTTCACCTGAGCCCTCGGGGCTCCAAACCAAATATGCACATAACCTCAAAAACACATTATGAACTTGTTCGTGCGATCACATCGCCAATATCACCTCGTTTTCATCAAATCAAGCCTCAAATGCATGATTTTCATGCCTTTAGTTTTCAAAACTTTCAAACTTGGGACTCAAGGTCCAAAACATCTCAAACGACATCCAAATGTCACCAAACTTTACAGAAATCACATATATAATATTTAAGACTTGTACCGGGCGTCGGAACCAAAATACGATCCCGATACCAAGGTCAATTAATTTATTTCCTTTAATAATTGCATCAAAAACAATTTCACATAAAAATTCATAACTTGGGCTCTAGGCCTCAGAATTCGACTCCGGACGCATGTCCAAGTCCCATATTTTCCTACGGACCTCTCGGGACCATCAAATCTCGGGTCCGGATCCGTTTACCAAAAATGTTGACCGAAGTCAACCATATCAATATTAATATTATTTTTATCCAAATTTCTCATAGAATTCATATTTTCTATCACAAAATCTTTCCGGCTACATGCTCGGATCGTGCACGTAAATCGAGGCAACATAGAATGAGGTTTTCAAGGCCTCGAAAGCTCGAAATGATTAATTAAATAAGTGATGACCCTTTGGGTCGTCACAGGCTGAGTGTATGTTACCTGAGTTAGGAAACAAGTGTAGGTAACGGCTCCGCATATCAGACTCGGACTCCCAGGTCGATGCCTCAGGAGGCTGACCTCTCCACTGAACACGCACAGAAGGATAACTCTTCGACCTCAACTGTCGAACCTGCCGGTCTAGAATGGCTACCGGCTCCTCCTCGTAAGATAGATCATTGTCCAATTGGACAGTACTGTAGTCTAACACATGTGTGGGATCACCGTGGTATCTCCGAAGCATAGATACATGAAAAACCGGATGCATGGCTGATAAGCTAGGCGGCAAAGCTAATCTGTAAGCCACCCCTCCCACTCTGTCTAAAATCTCAAATGGACCAATATACCTAGGGCTGAGCTTGCCCTTCTTTCCGAACCTCATCACGCCCTTCATAGGCGACACCCGAAGCAATACTCGTTCACCAACCATGAAATCTACATCTCGAACCTTGCGATCCGCATAAGTCTTTTGCCTAGGCTGAGCTGAACGCAATCTCTCCTGAATAGTCTTGACCTTATCCAAGGCCTCCTGAACTAAGTCTGTACCCAACAACCGAGCCTCTCCCGGTTCAAACCATCCAACCGGTGATCGACATCGCCTACCATACAACGCCTCATACGGAGCCATCTGGATGCTAGATTGGTAACTGTTATTGTAGGCGAACTCTGCTAATGGTAGAAACTGATCCCACGAGCCTCCGAAATCAATAACACAGGCTCGAAGCATGTCCTCAAGAATCTGAATAGTCCTCTCGGACTGGCCATCCGTCTGAGGATGAAATGCTGTACTCAGCTGAACCTGGGTGCCTAACTCTTGCTGGACCGCTCTCCAGAACCGCGAGGTAAACTGCGTACCCCGATCAGAGATAATAGATACTGGCACTCCATGGAGACGAACAATCTCCCTAATGTAAACCTCCGCTAACCTCTCCGATGAGTAGGAGACAGATACTGGAATAAAGTGTGCTGACTTGGTCAGCCTATCAACAATGACCCAAATAGCATCAAATTTCCTCCGAGTCAAAGGAAGTCCAATAACGAAATCCATAGTGATCCGCTCCCATTTCCACTCGGGAATTTCAATCCTCTGGAATACACCACCAGGTCTCTGGTGCTCATATTTCACCTGTTGACAATTTAGACACCGAGCGACATACGCAACGATATCTTTCTTCATTCTGTGCCACCAATAGTGCTGACGTAAGTCCTGGTACATCTTCGCGGCACCTGGGTGAATAGAATACCGTGAGCTGTGGGCCTCCGCTAAGATTAACTCTCGAATTCCTTCGACATTGGGCACACAAACTCGACCCTGCAATTTCAATATCCCATCATCATCTAGATTTACCTGTGTGGCACCTCCCCGCTGTACTGTATCTCTCAACTCACGCAAATGAGGATCATCAAATTGCCTCTCACGGATACGCTCTAATAAAGAAGAATGAGCGACCGTGCAGGCTAACACTCTGCTAGGCTCAGAAATATCCAATCTCACGAACCGGTTGGCTAATGCCTGGACGTCTAGAGCCAATGGTCTCTGACTGACCGGAATATATGCAAGACTACCCATGCTGGCGGACTTTCTACTCAATGCATCGGCCACCACATTGGCCTTACCTGGGTGATATAAAATAGTAACATCATAGTCTTTTAGCAACTCTAGCCACCTTCTCTGCCTCATATTCAACTCTTTCTGCTTAAACAAGTACTGAAGACTCTTATGATCGGTGTATACTTCACATGCTATACCATACAAATAATGCCTCCAGATCTTCAATGCGTGAATAATCGCCGCCAATTCTAGATCATGCACTGGATAGTTCTTCTCATGAATCTTCAACTGCCTCGAAGCATAGGCAATAACTTTGCCATCCTGCATTAACACTGCACCAAGCCCAATACGGGAAGCATCACAATAAACAGTATAAGGTCCCGTACCTGTGGGTAAAACCAATACCGGTGCTGTGGTCAAGGTTGTCTTGAGATTTTGAAAGCTCGCCTCACATTCATCGGACCATTCAAATTGAACACCCTTCTGGGTCAATCTGGTCAGTGGGGTTGCAATAGAAGAAAATCCTTCTACGAATCGGCGGTAATAACCCGCTAACCCCAAGAAACTCCGAATATCCGTGGCTGATGTCGGTCTAGGCCAGCTCTTGACTGCCTCAATTTTCTTCGGATCAACCTGAATACCTGCTGCCGTCACAATATGACCCAGGAATGCAACTGAACTTAGCCAAAATTCACACTTTGAAAATTTTGCATATAGGTGGCTATTTCTCAGAGTCTGTAAGGCCACTCTGAGATGTTGCGCATGCTCCTCCTGACTGCGGGAATATATTAATATGTCATCAATGAAGACTATTACAAACAAGTCTAAATAAGGCCGGAACACCCGATTCATTAATTCCATAAAAGCTGCTGGAGCATTTGTCAACCCAAAAGACATGACCGGAAATTCATAATGTCCATACCGAGTGCGGAACGCGGTCTTAGGGACATCAGATGCCCTAATCTTCAGCTGATGATAGCCAGATCTCAAATCTATCTTTGAAAATACCTTGGCACCTTGAAGCTGGTCAAATAAATCATCAATTCTCGGAAGTGGATATTTATTTTTGATAGTCACCTTGTTTAACTGTCGATAGTCAATGCACATTCTCATCGAACCATCTTTCTTCTTTACAAATAATACGGGTGCACCCCACGGCGAAACACTGGGCCTAATGAAACCCTTTTCAAGTAAATCCTGCAACTGTTCCTTCAATTCTTTTAACTCTGGCGGAGCCATACGGTATGGGGGAATGGAAATGGGCTGAGTGCCTGGAGCCAAGTCAATGCAAAAATCAATGTCCCTATCGGGCGGCATACCTGGCAAGTCTGAAGGAAATACTTCAGGAAATTCGCGAACCACAGGCACAGAGTCAATAGAAGGAACCTCAGCACTAGAATCATGGACATAGGCCAAATAAGCCAAGCATCCCTTTCCAACCATACGTTGAGCCTTAACATAAGAAATAACATTGCGACTAGTATGACCCGAAATTCCTTTCCACTCTATATGAGGCAAATTCGGCAGAGCTAAAGTCACCAGTCTTGGCATGACAATCTAAAATAGCATGATACGGAGATAGCCAATCCATGCCTAGTATAATATCGAAGTCCACCATATTTAGGAGTAATAAATCAGCACGGGTCTCGAGACCCTCAATTACTATAATACATGACCGATGAACTCGATCAACCACAATAGAGTCGCCTACCGGTGTAGACACATGAACAGGAACACTCAATGGATCACTGGGCTGAATCAAGTATGGTGCAAAATAGGAAGACACATACGAATATGTAGACCCAGGGTCAAATAATGCTGATGCCTTTCTATCACAAACCAAAATAATACATGTAATGACGGTATCAGAAGACTCAGCCTCTGGTCTGGCGGGAAGTGCATAACATCGGGGCTGTGCCCCACCACCCTGAGTAGTATCTCTAGGACGATCTGCTGCTGGCTGGTCTCTACCTCTATCGGTCTCCACCTCTATGACCTCTACCTCCACCTCTATGTCCTCTACCTCCGCCTCTAGCTGGCTGGGCAGGCTGTGAGGGAACCGGGGCCTGAATCATGGCACGAGAACCCTGCTGGTGAGATCTGTCCGAAGCTCGAGGGCAATACCTTGCAATGTGCCTAAGATCACCGCACGTAAAACAAGCCCTCGGCTACTGAAAATGGCGAAGTGGTGGTGCACTAATAGGCTGCTGATCAGAGTAGCGTGGCTGAGAATTACGATCACCTGAAGCATCATGAGAAACCTGAAGAGCTGACCGATAAGGCCTAGGAGGATGGCCTCTATCATAAAAATCTTTATCTCCAGACGAGGTACCACTGAATCTACCCGAATTATGAGATCTCTTATCCGATCCATGTCTCGCTCCCCGTGACAGAGCCATCTCGATCCGGCGGGCTGTATTAGCCGCCTCCTGAAAAGTGATTTCAGTTCCTGCTCCCATAGCCATCTGTAGCCGAATTGGCTGATTCAAGCCATCAATAAACCTCCTCACTCTCTCCCGCTCTGTGGGAAGTATGATAATAGCATGACGAGCCAGGTCCACGAACCTAGTCTCGTACTGAGTGACAGACATAGAACCCTGATGAAGACGCTCAAATTGCTTGCGCATAAACTCCCGCTGAGTTGCTGGAAGGAACTTCTCCAAGAATAATTCTGCAAACTGCTCCCAAGTCAAAGATGACGATCCCGCTGGCCTGGTTAGACAATAATCTCTCCACCAAGTCTTGGCGGAACCGGATAACCGAAAAGTAGCAAAATCCACACCATTTGTCTCCACAATACCCATAGTACGGAGAACTTCGTGGCAGTTGTATAGGAAGTCCTGTGGATCCTCTGAAGGAGTGCCACTGAATGTGGTAGTGAACAGTTTGGTAAACCTGTCCAATCTCCACAACGCATCAGCAGACATGGCTGCACCATCATTAGACGGAGTCGCAATAATAGGCCAAACTGCCTCAACTGGCTGAATCACAGGATCTTGAGCCTGGGGAATTACTGGCTCCGGAGTGCGCGTAGCAGGAGTCTGATTACCTCCTCCAGCCCGAGAAGTGGCTGGTGCTACCGGTAATAAACCTGCTCTGGTGACATGATCCATAAAACCTGCTATCCGGACCAAAGCATCCTGAAGATCCGGTGAAAATAAAGCTCCTCCTGGGACCTGAGCTGGGCCTACTGGAGCTGCTGGGGCCGGAATTTCCTCCTCTATATGAACCTGAGGTTCTGCCACTCGTGCTGCTGCTCGGGGCTGAGCTCTGCCCCTACCTTGTCCTCTAGGACGACCTCGACCTCGGCCTCTACCCCTAGCAGGAGCTGCCGCTGCTGGGACCTCGGGCTGCTGGTCGGTAGATGAGGATGCACGTGTCCTTACCATCTGCGGAAGAACAGAGTAGAAGTTCAATTAACATTCAAAAGATCAAGTCGCACGACTGGAAAGAATAAAGAGAATATTTTCCTAACTCTGTAGCCTCCGGAGGATAAATACAGACGTCTCCGTACCGATCCTTCAGACTCTACTAAGGTTGTTCGTGAGTTGTGAGACCTATGCAACCTAGTGCTCTGATACCAACTTGTCACGACCCGGATTTCCCACCATCGAGATCGTGATGGCGCCTACTAGATGGAAGCTAGGCAAGCCAAATATTAAGTACATCTCCATTAATTACTAATTTCTTATTAACAACATAAAAATTACAGCGGAAGACTTAGTCAAATGTGATAAAGAAAATCCAAATCTGATACACTACCCAAGATTGGTGTCACAATACTCACGAACTTCTAAGAATAATACACATAACTGTCTGAAAGAAAATACAAGCTGTTTATCTCGATTACATGAGATAACAGAATGAAAAGCATAGATAGAAGAGACAACGGGTCCTGCGGACGCCTGCAAGGCTACCTCGTAATCTCAGTAGTCGAAAAATCCACAAGTCTCTACTGTCGCTGCTGCTGTCCGTAACCTGTATCTGCCCAAAAAGAGCGCAGAGTGTAGTATCAGCACAACCGACCCCATGTGCTGGTAAGTGCCTGGCCTATCCCGGCGAACTAGTGACAAGGCTAAGGCCAGTCACCCACCTAAACCTGTACAGTTGCAATATAGACATATATATACAATACATTTATAAAGAAATACTCTGCTCTAAAATAACAGTCAATAACTCAAGTTATCCAGAATAATCTAATCAACGGAATAAATCTTACTTTCTTGTCTCAATTTCCTCTTTCATTTCATGTCTCGTGGTAGGCGTACCACCCGCTCCCAACTATCACAATAATTATCTCTTGTGGTAGGCGTACCACCCGCTCCCAATTATCAATAATTATATCTTGTGGTAGGCGTACCACCCGCTCCCAAATATATCAATAGTTATATCTTGTGGTAGGCGTACCACCCGCTCCCAAATATATCAATCGGCTACCGGCAACTATGGCCAATGCCAAGATTTTAAGTCACTTGGTGGTCGGCGTACCACACGATCCCAATTTATAAAATATATATGTTACCGGCATTTAGCCAATAATCTCTATATCAACAATATTTATAATTACCGGTTTTAAACCAATAATTTATAATAATTTCAACAAATTACCTTCATTACCGGTATAACACCAATAACTCTTATTCGGCAATTTATTCATAACTAAATTCATATTCCTACAAACTAGGATAGAACAAACACTTACCTCGAAAGTTTACGAATGATTTAATCCGTAGCAATGCCCTTTCCTTTCGAATTTGACTCCAATCCAATCGTATCTATACACAATTGATTCAATATCATCAATACTACTCAACAAACTAATTCTTAAGACCAAATACCACTTTTACAACATTCTTCCATGAATAGTGAATTTCAATCCCGGGCCCATATGGTCGGAATTCGGGGTTAGGACCAAAATCCGGTTACCCATTCCCCCACGAGTTCATATATATAATTTGTTTCCAAATCGGACCTCAATTCGAGGTCTAATTCCCCAACTTATGAAAAACCCTATTTTCTAACAAAAACAAGAATTTTACCATGAAAATCTTTGATTTCTTATGAAAAACATGTTTAATGATGTTAGGAATTGAAAGAATTAAGTAAAAAGTGACTTACAATCGTTTTGATGAAGAAGAAATCCTTGAAGAATCGCAAATGGGTGTTTTGTTTTTGTAAAATGTGAAGAAATGACTGAAATTCGTGTTTTTCAGGTCTCTGTGTTCGCATTTGCGAACATGGGTTCGCAATTGCGAACCCCGACCAATTTCCGGAGTTTGAAAAATAAGCTAAGGGTGGGAAGTTCGCATTTGCGAACTTTTCTTCGCATTTGCGAAGCCAAGGCAAAACTGGGAAGTTCGCATTTGCGAACTATTGTTCGCAATTGCGAACACAAGCTAAATATGGGGAGGTTCGCATTTGCGAACTATTGTTCGCATTTGCGAACCCAGGCAGAATAGTGGCCAGTTCGCATTTGCGAACTATAGCTCGCATTTGCGAACACAAGCACAATAGGGTCAAGTTCGCATTTGCGAACTATTGTTCGCATTTGCGAACACAGGCACAATAGGGGGAGTTCGCATTTGCGAACTATTGTTCGCATTTGCGAACTCCGCAGAATAGTGGGGAGTTCGCATTTGCGAACTATTGTTCGCATTTGCGAACTCTGCAGACCAGCAGACAGGAACTTCTAACATGAAAAATTGATCTCGTGGCCTATCCAAAGTTCACCCGAGCCCTCGGGGCTCCAAACCAAATATGCACATAACCTCAAAAACACATTATGAACTTGTTCGTGCGATCACATCGCCAATATCACCTCGTTTTCATCAAATCAAGCCTCAAATGCATGATTTTCATGCCTTTAGTTTTCAAAACTTTCAAACTTGGGACTCAAGGTCCAAAACATCTCAAACGACATCCAAATGTCACCAAACTTTACAGAAATCACATATATAATATTTAAGGCTTGTACCGGGCGTCGGAACCAAAATACGATCCCGATACCAAGGTCAATTAATTTATTTCCTTTAATAATTGCATCAAAAACAATTTCACATAAAAATTCATAACTTGGGCTCTAGGCCTCGGAATTCGACTCCGGACGCATGTCCAAGTCCCATATTTTCCTACGGACCTCTCGGGACCATCAAATCTCGGGTCCGGATCCGTTTACCAAAAATGTTGACCGAAGTCAACCATATCAATATTAATATCATTTTTATCCAAATTTCTCATAGAATTCATATTT
Organism: Nicotiana noctiflora; assembly: GCA_032618575.1. Lineage (NCBI taxonomy): Eukaryota > Viridiplantae > Streptophyta > Magnoliopsida > Solanales > Solanaceae > Nicotiana > Nicotiana noctiflora. Next base: position 88,648 of record JASVEL010006964.1, read on the forward strand.
TCTATCACAAAATCTTTCCGCTACATGCTCGGATCGTGCACGCAAATCGAGGCAACATAGAATGAGGTTTTCAAGGCCTCCAGAAGCTCGAAATGATTAATTAAATAAGTGATGACCCTTTGGGTCGTCACAATCTCCACCTCTAAAACAACCGTTCGTCCTCGAACGGACAAAAGAAGAAGTACCTGAGTCAGGAAACAAGTGTGGGTAGCGGCTCCGCATATCAGACTCGGACTCCCAGGTCGATGCCTCAGGAGGCTGACCTCTCCACTGAACACGCACAGAAGGATAACTCTTCGACCTCAGCCGTCGAACCTGCCGGTCTAGAATGGCTACCGGCTCCTCCTCGTAAGATAGATCATTGTCCAATTGGACAGTACTGTAGTCTAACACATGTGTGGGATCACCGTGGTATCTCCGAAGCATGGAAAAACCTTTCCTCAGCAGGAATATCATTTCCAACAAATGAAATCATTCCCCAACAAGTTTTGGGAATCCCGAGTGAGGAAAATGTGAAAAGGAAAAACCACCCCACAGGAGCGGCACAACCGCTCACAATGTTTTGAACTAACAATTTTTCTATGATTTGAAACAGGGAAAGAAAGTGCTATTGATAGCAGAAAGTCATGCCACAAGGAAGAACACCAATACTGGGGCGAGAAAATTTTCTGCCGTTGTTGAAAATTTTCTCGGAGAAACGAGGAAGGCAATTCAAGATGACATGTCAGGTTTGTCCACCCTCAAATAGGATGTTTCAGGTTTGTCCACCTTCGAACAGGACGTCTCAGGTTTGTTCACTTTCATACATTGATACAATGGGAGTATTCGCCCTCGAATAGGATACAATGGGAGTATTCACCCTCGAATAGGATACAATGGGAGTATTCGCCCTCGAATAGGATATAATGGGAGTATTCGCCCTCGAACAGGATACAATGGGAGTATTCGCCCTCGAATAGGATACAATGGGAGTATTCGCCCTCGAATAGGATACAATGGGAGTATTCGCCCTCGAATAGGATACAATGGGAGTATTCGCCCTCGAATAGAATACAATGGGAGTATTCGCCCTCGAATAGGATACAATGGGAGTATTCACCCTCGAATAGGATACAATGGGAGTATTCGCCCTCGAATAGGAAACAATGGGAGTATTCGCCCTCGAATAGGATACAGAGGGGCCATCCGCCCTCGAATAGGATATTTTACGTATGTTTTATCTTACATCGTCCTATGCATATTTTGTAAATTATTGCCACCATGCATTTTAAATTCAAAAATTGCTACTAAAAGCAGGCGCCTACCTGTATAACAAAAGGAAAGTCTTCAGTCTTTACATTGCAGGTCTTGAAACCAGTAACCCACTATAAAGCAGAGGGTTACAACAAGAGATCCCAGCGCAAATTCAAGCGCATGAGTCAAAGGAAATGAGGGAATGAAGGAAAATATTCCCAGCATCATTATCCTCGGCCGGCAAGTAAACAGTTCTAAAGATATCCCCATCAGTCAGGAGGGAAAGCAACACGACCCAGGAAGAAAGCAATTCCGAAACAAGGAAATTTAGGAGAAATGATGGTTCAAGAGTCGATGTAGCAAGAAAGTGGTGCAGGAAGCAAAGGAAGGCGACATGGATGGGATGGAGTTAGTGAGTTGATGTTGAAGTCGGGAGCCTGCCTGAAGAATAGAGTGGCGATTTATTTTCAAAGGATGTTGTTGAAGTCAGGAGCCCGCTTGAAGAATGGAGTGGCGATTTATTTTCAAAGGATGTTGTTGAAGTCAGGAGCCCGCCTGAAGAATGGAGTGGCGATTTATTTTCAAAAGATGTTGTTGAAGTCAGGAGCCCGCCCGAAGAATGGAGTGGCGATTTATTTTCAAAGGATGTTGTTGAAGTCAGGAGCCCGCCCGAAGAATGGAGTGGCGATTTATTTTCAAAGGATGTTGTTGAAGTCAGGAGCCCGCCTGAAGAATGGAGTGGCGATTTATTTTCAAAAGATGTTGTTGAAGTTAGGAGCCCGCCTGAAGAATGGAGTGGCGATTTATTTTCAAAGGATGTTGTTGAAGTCAGGAGCCCGCCTGAAGAATGGAGTGGCGATTTATTTTCAAAGGATGTTGTTGAAGTCAGGAGCCCGCCTGAAGAATGGAGTGGCGATTTATTTTCAAAGGATGTTGTTGAAGTCAGGAGCCCGCCTGAAGAATGGAGTGGCGATTTATTTTCAAAGGATGTTGTTGAAGTCAGGAGCCCGCCCGAAGAATGGAGTGGCGATTTATTTTCAAAGGATGTTGTTGAAGTCAGGAGCCCGCCCGAAGAATGGAGTGGCGATTTATTTTCAAAGGATGTTGTTGAAGTCAGGAGCCCGCCTGAAGAGAGGAATGTCAATTTATTTTCAAAAGATGTTGTTGAAGTCAGGAGCCCGCCTGAAGAGAGGAATGGCGTTTATTTTCAAAAGATGTTGTTGAAGTCGGGAGCCCGCCCGAAGAGAGGAATGGCGATTTATTTTCAAAAGTTGATGATTGAAGTCAGGAGCCCGCCTGAAGAGAGGAATGGCGTTTATTTTCAAAAGATGTTGTTAAAGTCAGAAGCCCGCCAGAAAAGCAGAACGCCGTCTCAGTTTCCAAGATTTGATAAGGATGGTGAACAATCGAAAAGCAGAACGGCGTCTCAGTTTCCAAGATTTGATAAGGATAGTGAACAATTGAAAAGTGACAGAGTGTAACGGAAATCCCCAGCATGAATCAGAAGGAAGGCAACAAGGATAAGAAAAGATAGATTCAAACTTCAAAGGAGAATCGATCGAATATCACAAGTAAGGGAATTCGCTTCGGAGTGCAATGCAAGATAGCAGCAAAAGAAGTTTGCAACCAGAATGCAAGTCAACAGTCCGAGGGGATCAACCGAAGTTTAGTCACAATAAACAAAAAGAAAAAAAGAGGCAAGAAGCCAATCCAAAATGCAAAAGCTGATGAAAGTTGTCCAAGACATGGTCAATGACACAAGAACTGCCAGCCTGGTCCTGATTCGAAAAGCAGCACCTGCAACTAGCAAGTATCAAGGTTCAAATTTAGAGTCCGCATGAAGCACCAACCAATACTCAAGATCAAGCTTCGGAAGACTTATAGATAGGAATCTTGTAACTAGTAGCTGATAGGCTTAGTTAGTCTTTCTCATGTTTTGATTTTTGATGTAATAGCAGGACCACGGACCGGAACTTCGATGGAACAGAACCTCGACGGAACGACACCTCGACTGGCTCTCCACCTCGGTATACCCCTTCCTCACTCACTTTCGAACTACACGTGGCCCGATTCCTTTATAGCCAAGGATATGTAGGCAGCTCAGATACAAGGGCTCGGTCACATTCCTCTTCTTTTAGTTTAGTCCCTCCGAATAATTGCATATTACAATAAATTTCACAAGTGATTTGGATGGTTTAATACCATATGTAAGATGAATCATGACACAACTAACTGTAAACGCGTGATTTTTGACCCTCCCGAGATTTTTTATATTTTTAGCGTAAAATATTTAGTTTAGTTTTAATATAGCTATTTTAGCTAAATTTGACTCTTTTACTTTATTTTTACCTCAAAATGAAAAATAACAAAAATATGGTTTTATTAATGTTTCGTAGTCATTTTAAACTTGAAAAATACAAAAATAGTACTTTATATTTTTTATCTTTTTATAAAAAAACGAAAATAATAAAAAATAGTTTCATTAATATTTTGTAGTTATTTTAAACTTGAAAAATATAAAAATAGTACTTATATTTTTATCTTTTTATAAAAACGAAAATAATAATAAAATATTTTCATTAATATTTAGTAGTTATTTTAAACTTGAAAAATATAAAAAATAGTTTTATTTTAATTATAAGTATTATAGTTATTTTGATTACCTATGATTAATTAAATAACACCATTCTCGGTTCCGGGCAAAGAATAATATTCGGGTTCAAACTACCCGGTTTTATAATTTTCGGACCTAGCCCGTAATAATCCGAGTCCACTACACTAAGGGGACAATACATAATGGGATGTGGGAATAATAAGAAAAGGACAAAGGGAAAAAGACAAAAGGAAAAAAACAAAGGTAAAGGACAAAACTTGTATGGGTTTCATTTAAAAAAAAAATAAAAAAAAATAAAATAAAAAAATAAAAAATGCAATACACATCTTCTTCTTTAAAAAGAAGAAGAGAGGACGACAGGAAGGAGAGAAAAAACAAAGAAAAGAAACGATAGAAAGAAAGAAAAAAACGAAAGAGAAAGAAAGAAAAAAGAGAAGAAAAAAAACGAAACAGAAACAAAGAAAAAAGAGAGGAAGAAAGAACGGCAGCAAGACAATACAAAACAGAAAGAAGAAAATACAAAACAGAAAGAAGAAAAAACCAAACAGAAAAAAAAAACCAAACAGAGAAGAAGAAAAATCGGCAGAAAGAAGAAAAACGAAAAGAAGAAAGAACGGCAGCAGGGGATGGGGTTTTGGAAGAAAGAAAAGAATGTGTAGTCATTTTCTTCTTAAGGAGAGCAACACCACTGCTGCTGCGTTAAACTCCCGTCGCCCACTAGCGAACCACCAGCTCCCTCCGTCGATGTTCGTCGTCCGACGAGGTACAACTTCAGTCGAGGTCGTCGTTTGATTCGAGTTCTGTCCGGAGAGGTCGAGGTTTGAGATCGTCATAAAAGGTTCGTTTTCTCGTTGTGTACGTTGAAAATATGCAGAAATAAAGGTGCATGTTCTTTTTCGATATTGTTCTTCTCGTTAATATTTTGGATCGTTTCGCATTTGATTTAGTTTCGTATGATTCAGATTATTTGTTGTAAATATATGATTCTGTTGAGCATGCAATTTCACAATTAATGGTGGTCTTGTAGTGTCGAAATTAGCTGATGAAAATAACTAATCCTTCACATGCTCGCCAACTAGTTATGCTTCCGTTGTTTATGTAGTTGCTCGTCGTAGTCTTGAATTTGCTCACTTAGTTATCTACTCGTATGTTTACTCGAATTGGTTATAGTTGAGCATGATTTTGTCACCTTATCGAAATTGGTTCCTTATTTCTCAACCGAACGGCGGAATTAGATTAAAGGAATCGGGGGTGTATTTCATGTGACCCGACTCCAATTTTGAACAAGTTTAAATAAAGCGTGTCATGGACCACGGGCGCATTTCATGTAGCGTGGTTTGCAACATGTTCTAAATAATCTCGAATTAATTCTTAAATGAATATAGCGGAATCTAGTTCTCTTTTAAATCAGAATTAGAGGTGTGCCTCGCCTAACAAAATTATACAAATTGCGGGGCCCTCATAAATGTATATATATAAAAATACTTAGACTTCGGGATCAACCGTATAGCGAATTTTACGGTGTTCTCCAAAGATAATAAATGCGTAGTTGCTTTAATCACGTATTCTAATACTACCTTCTCAAATACGGGTGCACATTTATGTGACCCAAATCTAAATCTCAACGAAGTCGAAACGTGTCAAAAGTCACGGGTGCACTGGTGCAACGTGGTTCGAGATACGTTTCCACTGCGTTGTAATTTATTTAAAACAATAAACAATAAAAGGGTAATGAGCCCTTAAACAATAAACGAGACGAGCCTCGCCAAAATAAGACGCAAATTGCGGGGCCCTCAACAGACGATTATTACAAAAAATGTTTAGATTCCGGGATGTGTTGTTTAGCGTATTCCACGGCCTTTCCCGAACACAAAACGCGTTAGTATCTTTAGGCGCGTATTTAATAATCTTATCTCCTTAAACTCGAGTGCACATTTATGTGACTCAAATCCAAATCTCAACGGAGTCGAAATGTGTTGACAACCACGGGTGCACTGGTGCGACGTGGTTCGAGATACATTTTTCACAACATTGCAATTCTTTGTTAAAATAATAATAATAATAATTCTTATAATAATAATAATAATCAAAAGTGGTTAAAAGTTAAAATTTGCACAGAGGTTAAAGTACATTATAAAATCAGATAAAGAGGCCAAATACGATGATTGAGCGACCGTGCTAGAACCACTGAACCCGGGAATGCCTAACACCTTCTCTCGGGTTAACAGAATTCCTTATCCGGATTTCTGATTCGCGGACCGTAATACAGAGTCAAACCTTTCCTCGATTCGGGATTCGAACCGGTGACTTGGGACACCATAAATTTCCCAAGTGGCGACTCTGAATCTCTTAATAAATGAATCCCATGTCGATTGTCCTTTAATTGGAGAAACCCCTCGCGCTCCCGTGGGTGCGTAAAAAGGAGGTGTGACAATGAGTGTGGTGAGTATGGTAATATCAGGAGAGCTTGCCCGAGATTGAGGGGTACACAGCCACATTAGCAGGCCCTCGCCCATGATTCAGGCACCAGTTAACCCATAGCCTGCCCAACCAGCTAGGGGCGGGGGTAAGGATCATAGAGGTAGAGGTCGAGATCGTAGAGGTGGAGGCTGTACTGCCAGAGTTAGGGGCCAGCCGGAGGCTGATCGTCCTAGAGACATGGTTTAGGGAGGTGGAGCTAAGCCCCGATTTTATGCATTGCCAGCCAGACCAGAGGCCGAGTCGTCAGATGCTGTTATTACAGGCACTATTCTGGTTCGTGATAGAGATGCGTCGGTGCTATTTGACCCTGGGTTTACATATTCACATGTGTCGTCCTATTTTGCACCCTACCTGGCTATGTCTAGTTATGCTTTGGACATTCTTGTCTTTGTATCTACACTGGTGGGTGACTCCATAGTAGTCGACCAGGTGCATCGTTCCTGCGTGGTTGAGTTTCAGGGTCTTGAGACCCGTGTTGATTTATTACTTTTAGACATGGTGGATTTTGACGTTATATTGAGGATTGATTGTTGTCCCCATATCATGCCATCTTGGATTGTCACGTCATGGCGGTGACCTTGGCTTTGCCAAAGTTACCCCGACTAGAGTGGCGAAGGACCTCAGGTCATGCTACTCGCAATATTATTTCATATGTTAAGGCTCGATGCATGGTCGAGAAGGGGTGCTTAGCTTATCTGGCGTATGTTCGCGACTAAAGCACAGAGGTTCCTTCTATGTACTCTGTTCCTATTATACGGGTGTTTCCTGAGGTTTTCCCTTCAGACCTACCGGGTATGCCGCCCGATAGGGATATTGATTTCTGTATTGATCTGGTTCTAGACACGCAACCTATTTCTATTCCTCCGTATCGCATGGCCCCGCCAGAGTTAAAACAGTTAAAGGACCAGTGCAGGATTTACTAGAGAAGGGTTTTATCAGTCCTAGTGTTTCTCCTTGGGGTGTGCCGGTGTTATTTGTGTAGAAGAAGGATGGTTCGATGCGGATTTGTATTTATTACCGGCAGTTGAACAAGGTGACGAAATAGAACAAGTATCCACAGTCGAGGATTGATGATTTGTTTGACCAGCTTCAGGGAGCAAGGGTGTTCACAAAGATAGACTTGAGATTTGGCTACCATCAACTGAGGATTAGAGCGTCTGAGGTCCCTAAGACAACATTCTGCAGTCGGTATGGGCACTACGAGTTTTTAGTCATGTCGTTTGGGTTGACCAATGCCCCAGCAGCATCTATGGAGTTGATGAACTCAGTGTCTAGGCCTTATCTAGACTTGTTCGTGATAGTCTTTATAGATGATATTTTGGTGTATTCCCGCAGCCAGGATTAGCACAAACAACACATCAGAATGGTTCTTCAGACTCTGAAGGATTGTCAGCTATATGCAAGTTTTCAAAGTGCAAGTTCTGGTTGAGTTCAGTTGCATTTCTGGGTCATATTGTATCAGTAGAGGGTATTCAGGTGGACCCGAAGAAGATTGAGGGAGTCAAGAATTGGCCTTGACCAACTTTAGTGATCGAGATTCAGAGTTTCTTGGGGTTAGCAGGTTACTACCATCGGTTTGTAGAAGGTTTTTCTTCTATTGCAGCCCCGATAACCAGATTGACCCTAAAGGGTGCCCAATTAAAATGGTCAGATGAGTGTGAGGTGAGCTTTCAGAAGCTCATGACAGCTCTGACTACGGCATCGATATTTGTTTTGCCCACGGGTTCAAGGCCTTACATAGTCTATTGTAATGCGTCCCGTATTGGGCTTGGAGGAGTATTGATGCAGGATGGCAAAGTTATTGCATATGCCTCGAGACAGTTGAAGATCCATAAGAAAAATTATTCGGTTCATGACCTAGAGTTGGCAGCGGTTGTTCGTGCTTTGAAGATTTGGAGGCATTATCTTTATGGTGTGTCATGTGAGGTGTACACGGATCAGAAGAGCCTTCAGTACTTGTTCAAGCAGAAGGAGTTGAATGTGCGGCAGAGGAGATGGCAAGAGTTGTTGAAAGATTATGATGTTACTATCTTATATCACCCGGGTAAGGCCAATGTAGTGGCCGATGCATTGAGTAGGAAGTCTGCCAGCATGGGTAGTCTTGCTTATATTCCAGTCAGTCAGAGATGACTTGCTTTAGATGTTCAGGCCTTGGCCAACTGATTTGTGAGATTAGATATTTCTGAGCCTAGCAGAGTGTTGGCTTGCATGGTCGCTCGTTCTTCTCTATTTGAGCGTATCCGTGATCAGCAGTTTGATGATCCCCATTTGTGTATCCTAAGAGACACGGTGCAGCCTGGAGGTGCCACGAAGTTTAACTTAGGTGATTACGGTGTGTTGAGATTGCAGGGGCAAGTTTGTGTGCCTAATATTGATGGGATTCGAGAGTTGATCTTAGCGGAGGCCCATAATTCTCGATATTCTATTCACCTGGGCTCTGCAAAGATATATCAGGACTTGTGGTAGCATTATTGATGGTGTAGGACGAAGAAGGATATTTTCGCGTATGTAGCTCGGTGTCTGAATTGTCAGTAGGTAAAGTATAAACACTAGAGACCCGGTGGCTTGTTTCAGAGGATTGAGCTTCCCGAGTGGAAGTGGGAAATGATTACGATAGATTCCATTACTGTACTTTCATTGACTCGGAAGAAGTTTGATGCTATTTGGGTCATTGTTTATAGACTGACCAAGACATCGCATTTCATTCCAGTAGCAGTCTCCTATTCATCTGTAAGGTTAGATGAGATTTATATCCGGGAGATTGTTCATCTTCATGGGGTGCTGGTATCCATCATTTCAGATCGGGGTATGTAGTTTACCTCATGCTTCTGGAGAGTGGTTCAGCAAGAGTTAGACACCCAGGTTCAGTTGAGCACAACGTTCACAACGTTCCATCCTCAGACGGACGGTCAGTCCGAGCGGACTATTCAGATTTGAAGGATATGCTCCAAGCTTGTGTCATTGATTTTGGAGGCTCGTGGGACCAGTTTTTGCATATAGCAGACCTCGCCTACAACAATAGTTACCAGTCTAGCATTCAGATGGCTCCATATGAGGCATTGTATAGTAGGCGATGTCGGTCTCCGATCGGATGGTTCATGCCGGGAGAGGCTCGGTTATTGGGCACAGACTTAGTTTAGGAGGCCTTAGATAAGGTCAAGATCATTTAGGAGAGGTTGCGTTCATCTTAATCTAGGCAGAAGAGTTATGTAGACCGTACAGTTCAAGATGTAGATTTTATGGTTGGTAAGCGGGTATTGCTCCGGGTGTCGCCTATGAAGGGCGTGATGAGGTTCAGAAAAAAGGGCAAGCTTAGCCCTAGGTACATTGGTCCATTTGAGATATTTGATCGAGTGGGAGAGGTGGCTTATAGACTTGCATTGCCACCTAGCTTATCAGCCGTGCATCCAGTTTTTCATGTATCTATGCTTTAGAGGTATCACGGTGATCCTACACATGTGTTAAACTTCAGCACTGTCCATTTGGACAAGGATTTATCTTATAAGGATGAGCGGGTAGCTTTTCTAGACCGCCAAGTTCGTCAGTTGAGATCTAGGAGTTTTTCCTCTGTTAGTGTTCAGTGGAGAGGTCAGACCCCTAAGGCCTCGACCTGGGAGTCCGAGCCTGATATGCGGAGCCGTTATCCACATCTGTTCCCTGATTCAAGTACTTCTTTATTTTGTCCGTTCGAGGACGAACAATTGTTTTAGAGATGGAGTATGTGACGACCCTAAGGGTCATCACCTGTTTCCTCATCCGTTCCGTTCTTCTGAGGCCTTGAAAACCTCATTTTCTTTCGCCTCGATTTGCATGTGCAGACCGGGCGCGTAGCCGGAAAGCTTTTATGTTCGGATATATGAAATCTGTGAAAATTTTGACGAATTTTGATATTAATATGATAAAACTTGACTTCAGTCAACATTCTTGGTAAATGGATTCGGACCCGAGATTGGATGGTACCGTAAGGTCCGTAGAAAAATATAGGACTCGGGCATGTGCCCGGAGTCGAAATCCGAGGTCCAGAACCTGAGTAAAAGAATTTTTCTATTAAATTATTTTTCTGAATTTGTTAAGGAAAATGGAAATGAAAATTGATTAAAAGACTATGGTATCGGGCTCGTATTTTGGTTCTGACGCCCGACACAAGTCTTATATATTATTTAAGCTCTTTCTGTAAAGTTTGGTCAAAATCGGACGTCGTTTGACGTGTTTCAGACCTAAATATCTAAAGCTAGAAGCTTATGAAATTTGAATGAAAATGATGATTTTAAGGCTTAATTCAAAGATTTTGATGTTATTTTGGCGGTTAAAGCGCTCGAGTAAGTTCGTGGGCTATTGTTGAGTTAGGGTGTGTGATTGGTTAGGAGCCTCGAGGCCTCGGGAGTATTTTCGGAGGTGTTCGAGGTAGTTTTGCACTTAACAAAAACTGCAAAAAATCTACAACAGGTGCCTAGTGATTTTACTCATCGCGTTCGCACTTCACGCGTTCGCGAAACTTTAGCTTCGTCCTTCATCGCATTCGCATCACTTCAATCGCGAACGCGTAGCTTTACCAGCTCATTCAATGCGTTCGCGTAGCCCTTCACACGTTCGCGTATAACAGTTCCTGGACCCGAGCAAATTCCTTCTATGCATTCGCGTCTGTCTCCACGCGATCGCGATAGCTTACCCAGTTTACCCTTCACAAACGCGGCCCCTCTCTCACGAACGCGAAGAGCATTTTTGCCCAGTGAATTTTTAAGTTTAAAACAGAACTAGTGACGGGCTTTTTATAAAAATACACGAACTCCTTTCTTCTCCATGCACTTAGGCGTCTATTGAAGCCCCCTTTCATCAAAACTTCTTGGGTAAGCATTCTTCAACTTTTTTTCTTCAATTTCTTTCATTAATTACTGAAATCCTAGCCCTACATCATGAAATCAAAGTAGAAATTATGGGTTTTGGGCAGAGTTAGGATTTTGAGAATTTTGGGTAATTCAACCTCAATTTGGAGTCGAATCTTAAAAAACATTATACATTTAGACTCGCGGAGTTATGAGTGAATTAGTTTTGATCCGAGCCTCGAGGTTGGATCATGTGGGCCCGGTGTCTAATTTCGGGAGAATAATGCTAGGAAAGGATGTGGGATGTTACCATTGAGTCTTTATTGATATTATTAAATTGATTATGCCTAGATATCTCTATATTGGAGGTGGAGCCGCGAGGTAAAGCAATAGTTGATGATTAAGTGGATTTCAAGGCTTTGAGGTAAGTTTTTGGTCTAACCCTAGCTTGAGGGAATAGGAGTTGAGTCTTGTTGCTAATTGCTATGTGATTGAGTACGATGTATAGGAATGGTGACGAGTATCTATACAATGGTATCTAGCATGACTGTGAGTCCTTATAATGTGGTTATCATGACTTGGCTATGAACTCCGTGTTTATTGAAAGATTTCTAAATATTGTAAGTAACATGTTGATTCTTGGGAGCATTGGCTCGAATGGTGATACGAATATTGAAGGTATACGAATTGACTTGAATAATTGGAGTGTTGGCTCAAAATAGAAGAGTGAATTATGAAATAAGGAAAAGTAAGAAAACGTTGTTAATTATTCCCTTGCCGTGCGTTTGGTTGAACTTGTTGGATTCTCTCCCTTGCCGGGACGTTTGTCAAATATATGCTTATTGTTACGTCTCTTCATTGTGACTATTGTATGAAAAATTAATCTGTCAAATTATATTGAGGAGCAGGTTGCACGCCGCAACAATGATATTAAGAATCGGGTTACACGTCGCAACAATAATATGTGAGGACCGAGTTGTGCGCCGCAACAATGATGCATGGTAAATGATATGGGTCAGGTTGCACGCTACAACAGTGATAATTGTGAAGTGGGTTACACGCTGCAATATTTGATGATATTATGTGATGATAACGAGTGTTGGTACCTTGTTTTTCTGTGAATATCACTGCTTTAGCTTGTTACTTTGGATTAACGTAATATTGTATCCCTCATAGCATGTTTCCCCTCCCATGTTGTTAGTTGTTTGGTATTTCATTTTCGTTGTATATTTATATGTGCACATGTTTATGTGGTGTCCAGTCTAGCCTCGTCACTACTTCGATGGGGTTAGGCTAGACACTACCGGCACATGGGGTCGATTGTGCTGATGCTACACTTCTGTGCATTTTTGTACAGGTCCAGATTTTGAAGAGCAGCAACAACAATAGTGTGGGAGCATGATTTTATTATCACGAGACTGAGGTAGCCTTGCAGACGTCCGCAGGCCTAGCGTCTCTTCTTTATGTTTTTCTTATTTGACTGTTGTCTCATTGTTTCGAGACAGACAACTGTTATATTTTTTTCGGACCTTTATATTTAGTTTATTCATAAAAGTTCGTGAGTAACGTGACACCAAATCTTGGGTAGAGGCTATACTTGACTGTTTCGCATTTTGATCCGTATTTATCGGACGGACTCCCGCTATTGTTCTTGTTAGATTTAATGTTTTTACATTGATGCTATAAACTATTAAGATAATTGTTAAATGATGAAAAGGTAAATAAGTTGGCATGCCTAGCTACAACGAGTAGGCACCATCACGATCCCGATGGTGAAAAATCCCGGTTGTGACACAGTACATTGAAGATAGTTTTCTACTCGTGAAAGTTCGTTTCTTACTATGATTTTAATTGTTCTCAGTGTTCCTATTATGGATCTTTGATGATTTCGAATGATTTATAATTGTTGTATCGATTCATTGTTTGTCTAAGATTTCCTTGAGTTGATATGGTAAGCAAACGAAATTCACAGCATAAGGAGTTCTCCGATAAGCGTTTACTATACATGACCTCCTAGATTTGTTGCTATAGACCCGCTTCTCCTCTTCTTTAGTTATATTCTTCATTAGTCTATCCACACGACAAGAGGGGTTGCTTTGATGGTAAGCAACCCCCACTTTCAACCGAGAGGTTGTGAGTTCGAGTCTGGGAAGTTCTTTCCGGGAAGGATGTCGGGTTTCTATTTGGAAACAGCCTCTCTACCCTAGGGTAGGGGTAAGGTCTGCGTATACACTACCCTCCCCGGACCCCACTAAGTAGGATTATACTGGGTTGCTGTTGTTGTCTATCCGCACTTTGTGTCTCTTCATTTGGTTATTATTAAGGCACACACACAAGGAATTAGAACTATAATGACGGCATAAAACAATTGGACTATTTTTTATGCTCGCTACCATCCAGTTGTTCATTTTTCCTCCATGTTTGAAGTCTCTTCTGGGTACTGGCAAAGGATTTGCGTCTTTTTGTGAATAAGTAATATCTCTGCTTCCTATGAGTTCCTTACTGCAGCGCTTCTTACTATCTGCATCTATGGACTATTCCAAGTTGTTGAATATTTTGGTTTATTAGCTTCACGTTGGCATCAAGGATGAGTGAATATTCATCGAAAAGCTTGCTGCAATCACTAATATTTTTTTGTTGACCAATGACGTGAATAGGCTGTTAGTTAATTTGATTTTTTAAAAGTTGAATAAATTATGAGTACTCGTAGAGTTTATTTTAGGCCGGTTAATTAAACTGTTATAGCTCTGGGTATGGTTCTCGTGACATAGTTGTTATGCTTGATTTCTAAAATGGGGGGTGTATTTCATGTGACCCGATTATAATGACTTCCGAATAATAAAGCCAACAACAACAACAACTACCCAATATGTTCCCACAAAGTGGGGTCTGGGGAGGGTAATACGTACACAGGCCTTACCCCTACCCGAAAGGGTAGAGAGGCTGTTTCCGGCCGACCCTCGGCTCAGAAAAAGAGAGAGAAAATCAACAAACAAAACAAAACAAAACAATGTTAGTAAATCCGGGATAAATCAAATAAATAATTATCTAAACATAAAACCAAAAGTAGAATGACATGCATTTAATAATACCAATCGGTATAAAGCCCTTTGGAATAAATCGAGGTGTGCCGTGCCGAACAAAACCTCAAAATGCATGGCCTGCTTAATTAATATTTTAATCCTTACAAATCGAAGTGTATTATTTAGTCATATTTCCCTTGCCTTCGCAAAGTTAAAAACGCATAGTAGCGTTAGGCGCATTATTTTAATAATATTACTTTCCTAAACTCGTGTGTGCATTTTATGTGACCCGACTCTAAATCTTAAAATGTTAAACAAAATGTGTTTCGGATTGCAAATGTATTTCATGTGACGCGATCCAAAAATATATTTTAGACGACATTAATCTTCTTTAAAATGAATTAAAAGCGGTTAATAGTTTAAGATAGCATTATAGAATGCACATGTTTTAAAATCAGATAATAGGTCAATGGTAATAGTTTAAACGACCGCGCTAGAACCACGGAATCCGGGGTACCTAACACCTTCCCGAGTTAATAGAATTTTTTATTCAGAATTTCTAGTTCGCAGACTTCACTTGAAAATTTGAAATTTTCCTCGATTTGGAATACAAAATAGACCGGTAACTTGGGACACAAAAAACCAAACATATCCCAAAGTGACAATTTTAATCATTAAATAATTTCAATTTGAATTTCCCTTATACACTATAGATGTGTAAAAGAAGAGGTATGACCGTAAATGTGTCGTATGTAATGAATCTTCGTTTTCTACTGACAAATGACTTTCCTCGGTGAAAAAAAGAAGAAAAGAAACTAATTGACATTAATGGAGTCCGGAACCTAAATAATGAATTATTTAACAAAAATTACCTTTTTAATATTTAAAAAAATTACTAAAGTATGTATTTCACAGAACAATACTGCGAAATGTATTTTTTAATTTTTTTAAAAAAATGGGGCAATTCGCAGTATTTTACTGCGAAATGGCCCTTTATATTCCACCGTCTTCTTCACAGATCCCCCCATTCCCCCATTAACAAAATCACAAAATCCCTCATCCTCTCGGCCCCCTCTATTTTCTCTCGATTTTTTAGTAAAAAAAATAGATTCGCGGTCCCACCCCGTCCCCTTGAAGTGTAACACAAGTGGGCCCCACACGGAGACACTTTTGGACACGGTTTCGGCCAAAAAAATTCACTATCACAGCTTTAAATCGAGGTATTTCAATTGATTTTATGTTGAAACTCACTAGAAAACATGTTAGTGTTAATTTTATATAGCATGTTAGTGTTAATTTTATTTATGTTATATATTGTATATACCATGTTGTATATGTTAGCAGTAATTTATCATGTTAGTATTAATTTACCATGTTGATATTTTTATCATGTTAGTATTAATTTAATATGTTAATGTATACCATGTTAGCGTAGAGCCTTATAGCGTAGAGCCTTATAGCGTAAATTAATACTAAATTAATTATATTTAATTTAATTAATTAAGTTAATATTGTTATAAAAATATTAAAATTGACACTTATAATAGTTAAGAATTATAATGTGGTCCCGGGCGTCAAAAATCAAGCCTGGAACCTTTAAACAACCATTATCTTTATTTTCTAAAATTATAAGTAATTTAATTAATTAAATTAATAAAATTATGAAAAAATATTAAAATTGAGACTCATAATAATTAAGCATTATTATGTGGTCCGGGCCTCAAAAATCAAGCCTTGGACCTTTACACAACTATTATATTTAATTTGTAAAATTATACTTAATTTAATTAATTAAGTTAATAAAATTATAAAAATATTAAAATTGAGAGTTATAATAATTAATAATTATAATATGGTCCCGGGCATCAAAAATCAAGTCTGGAACCTTTAAACAACCATTATCTTCATTTTGTAAAATTAAACATAATTTAATTAATTAAGTTAATAAAATTATAAAAATATTGAAATTGAGACTTATAATAATTAAGCATTATTATGTGGTCCCGGGCCTCAAAAATCAAGCCTTGGACCTTTACACAACTATTATATTTAATTTGTAAAATTATACTTAATTTAATTAATTAAGTTAATAAAATTATAAAAATATTAAAATTGAGAGTTATAATAATTAATAATTATAATGTGGTCCCAGGCGTCAAAAATCAAGTCTGGAAATTTTAAACAACCATTATCTTCACTTTGTAAAATTATACGTAATTTAATTAATTAAGTTAATAAAATTATGAAAATATCAAAAATTGAGACTTATAATAATTAAGCATTATAATGTGGCCCCGGGCAAAAAATCAAGCCTGGAACCTTTACACAACCATTATCTTCCATTTGTAAAATTATATTTAATATAATAAATTAACTTAATAAAAATATAAAAATAGTATGTTGAAATTCGAGGTATTTCAATTTATTTTATGTTGAAATTCAAATTTTATGTGTAGCAGTTAGGAAACATGTTAGTATTAATTTTATATTGCATGTTAGTATTAATTTTATTTATGTTATATATTGTATATACCATGTTATATAAGTTAGCAGTAATTTATCATGTTAGTATTAATTTACCATATCGATATATATACCATACTAGTATTAATTTAATATGTTACTGTATACTATGTTAGCGTAGAGCCTTTTAGCATAGAGTCTTATAGTGTAGACTTATAATAATTAATAATAAATTATGTGGTCCTGGACGTCAAAAATCAAGCCTTGGACCTTTACAGAACCATTATCTTCCATTTATTAAATTATAGTTAATTTAATTAATTAAGTTAATATAATTTTCAAAATATTTAAATTGAGAGTTATAATAATTAAGAATTATTATGTGGTCACGGACGTCAAAAATCAAGCCTGGAACCTTTACACAACCATTATCTTCCATTTCATAAAATTATAGTTAATTTAATTAATTAAGTTAATTTTAAAAATATTAAAATTGAGACTTATAATAATTAAGAATTATTATGTGGTCCCGGACGTCAAAAATCAAGCCTGGAACCTTTACACAACCATTATATTCAATTTGTAAAGTTGTACTTAATTATTACACTAACAGAAATAATTAGTTTTTCTTATTTATAGTACACGACATGGCATTTCGTCCACCTGCGCACCCTGGACCTGCGTCAGAAGGATTATTAGTACTGCAGGGTGACCATATGTCATCATTTGTTTGGGAGGGCCAGCTAGGTCTTGATACTATCCGCCCTAGGAGGCCGGACGATTTATGGGAGTTTATGGAGGAGCATCCCTTTCACCAGCGTGTTGTACAGTTGCTAGAGCAGACCGGCTTGTATAGCATATTTGAGCTAGGATGGATCCAGCTTGACTGGTCGCTCATCACAGCCTTGATAGAGCGGTGGCGACCAGCGACACATACATTTCACCTGCCTACTGGAGAGGCTACGATCACTCTTCGGGATGTGCACGTGTTATATGGATTGCACATTGAGGGCTGTGCATTTACACTGCCCCAGTAGTGGAGAGGGATGACCCGCACATAGTTGGTGGATACGATGGGGCGAATGACTGGTTTGCACCCGGCGGGCGACCGTGGTGGTAGTCGTGTGCAGCTATCAGTCATTAGAGCTTTCATGGCGCAGTTGCATCCAGAGATTACTCAGGAGACAGAGGAGTTGTGGATTATTCGTTACACTCGGATGGCATTGCTCATGCTATTCGGGTGTGTCTTGTTTTCCGACACGTCGGGGAACAAGATGTCGATGCGGTTTCTCCACTGTCTGGAGGACCTGGAGCAGGTGCAGCATTACAGCTGGGGAGCTGCTGTTCTGGCATATCTCTATAGGAGCATGTGTCGGGCTAGCATCGGTCCAACTGTTGATATTGGTAGTTTTTTGCCACTCCTTCAGGTGCAAAATATTTCCGAATACATTCTTTATTAAGCTCAAATTCTATATTGTGAAATGACTCATAATTTACATCAACATTTGATCTTAGGTTTGGGCGTGGCAGCGTATCATGCCATTGCAGCCACCTCTGTCGGCACAGGACTATCCGCCCCTCCCGCTAGCTGTGAAATGGATTCTCCAGCGGGGGACTTACCGAGGAGTAGATGTGCACCACAATCTCTCCCTTATTAGGGACATATTTGATATGTTGGTGGCTGGACAGGTAAATACCTACATAAAGTTGGTTGTTTTAAATGTAGTTGTACTTTGCATACTCATTTGTTGTTATTGCATGTAGTTCATCTCGATGCCGTACACCGATGAGTCGCTTGCCCACCTACCTGCTATTTGCTCAGCAGACCGGCTCATATGGAGCAGCTCCGTCCCATTGCTATTTTGGGATGTTGTTGAGTATCATGCGACGGAGCGTGTGCTGCGTCAGTTTGGTCATCCTCAGCCGGTACCGAGGGATCCCATATGGGAGGCCACTCACTATCAGCGGGACGACCATACCACCATGAGCCGGGAGTATGTTGGGTGGCTGCATCAACAGGTAGTTTATTGAGAGCAGCGAGCTCAGCGCATCCCGCCACCACTTACAGTGTACGAGGAGGGGAGTATTCCACTGTATGAGAGCTGGTACAGACATCATACCCGACGGCATGTCGGGAACCCCACCCACGTACTTGACGGCCGCTATAGACCGTATGCCGGGAGGCACGAGTCACTGGTATATTTTTTTGACTTATTAATATCATATAATTGTGGCATAGAGTTATTTAATTACTAATAGACTTATTTCACAGGTTATTGGGCTTCACCGCATCTACCAGTCTGGTGTGGATATTCAGGAGTATGAAGACAACCCTAGATTGGTTGATTATGGACGGGAGAGTATCCAGATGGCTCGTTTGGCACTGGAGGAGTCGAGGGAGAACAGCAGGTTAGACCATGAGCCTGAGTATGCGGCTCCAAATGTGTACCGGAAGGGTAGGCCAGTCCCACGTGCAGGGGATAGGGCACCAGGCAGGGGTCGCAGGGGACGACGAGGAGGTGGCCGGCAAGGGGGCGTTGAGGAGCCGGTCGACCCACCTGCAGGGTTCGGAGCTGGGGGTTTTGGAGATGAGCAGCAGGGTTATGTGCCTCATCTACCTGACCCTTCCAGCAGCATGCAGCTGGGTTTTATGACCCTTCCAGCTGACCCTTCGAGCAGCATGCAGCAGGGTTATATTGGTGGTTCAGCTGACCCTCCCAGCAGTATGTCCTCATATGAGCTTCAGTTGTCATTGCCAGCGGTGCAGATGACCCCGTCGGGACCATTGCCGATCATGGGTACCTTTAACAGGGATGTACATCAGTACTTCGCTGGCATATCTACCGCAGGTGAGCATCGGTCGACCCGTGACGTGGATGGCAGTCGTAGGTTGAGTTATCCATCGTCCCCTGCATTTGATGCGGTATGTTTGTATTACTTTTGTTTTTCAATTCTAAATTATTGTACTTTCGCTGCGATAAATTAGTTACATATTTTTTTATGCATTCTTTATCCCAGACCATGTTTGAGCATACTAGATGCGGTGATGAGCATACCATCGACACATATATGCAGGACCCCGACGAGACCATAGTGAGAGAAATAATTTGTTACTGTTATTAAATAAATATCTATCTTATTTTATCTAATATTACTTATTGTTTTATAGGTTGGTGCCGGCCCGACGACCTATTCCTCCGACCCTGCCAGTTGTGCTGTTGATGCCGCTGCACATCCTCACATAAAAAGGCGGCTTGATGATGATGATCCAGATAGTGTGCCCGACCGACATGGGATGCGACTTAGGCCAATAGCAACACTGAAGCACAAAGCCTGCGGCACTCATTGACTTCATTATGTATATAGACTTGTGTAAATAATATTTATTGTGAATAAATAATATTTATTAATTTCATTATTGTGTAAATACACAAATAGCATTAATAAAAGAAACAAGACAACTAATAGAAACACTTGACAAAACAAACAACAAAGTACTTAAATGGCAGTGAAACTTAAAATAGAACAACACGAACAGAAACATAATATTCCAATAAAATTTAAAATTGTACAATACAAACACAAATATACTATTCCACTTAAACTGAAATGCCACTTAAACAAGAGTAAAATCAAGAAGATAAACCTAAAACGCAACTAAACACATAGTACGAATTGTTTCGTCTATGGGCTTCCATTTATTCTGCGTTCTAACCACTTAAATTGTTCTAGCAATTGTTCTTTTTCGTCTTCTAACTCTTTTACTCTCGCCTTAAGCTCCGCAATATCCTGTTTATTTTTTTTCTTTGTTACTTAACTGCTGCAAAATTCCATTCTGCTCTCCATTTTTTATCATTTACTTCCTTCAGCTCCTCCCTCAGTTCTTGCATTTTTTTATGGAGTTCGCCGTTAATATGTGCTTGGCCAAACCACATATTATGCAGATTAAGCATTCGTTCTCTGTAGTTTGCTTGGAGACATTGTTCCTCAGCCCATTCATGAAACTCACACATTGGTTCATCCGGATTTTTGTACACATCCAACTGGTTCATACACATCCAGTAGTTACGTCCAACATCATTACCTTCCCAACATGTTTGCAGCGCACAAGCTTTTGCATAGTAACACACTGGTGTACCATATTGAGCCATTTAGTTTTACTTCGAAAATATCAAATTTTGGAAGAAATATTTGCGTTTTGTAAGATTTTGAGCACATCTAATGACTGGAATGAGCCCGGTATTTATAGGCAATATTTAACATAAATCGTCATATTATACTACAAATTGCAACTTCACATTTCGTAGTATTAAACTACGAATTACAAAAAATTTCAGCTTTTTCGTACGAAAGGACAACTTTACATTTCGTAGTATTGAACTACGAATTACATGGACATGACAAATCACATGATTTTCAGCTTTTTCAAATAAAAGGACAACTTTACATTTTGTAGTATTGAACTACGAATTACATGGACATCACAATTCACATGATTTTCAGCTTTTTCAGACGAAAGGACAAATTTACATTTCATAGTATTAAACTACGAATTACATAGACGAAAGGACATAGACATGACAATTCACATGATTTTCAATTTTTTCAGAAAAAAATGATAACTTCACATTTCGTATTATTATAGTACAAATTATATAGACATGACAATTCATGATTTTCACCGTTTTTATACAAAATGACAACTCAAAAATATGTAGTATTGAAATACGAATTACATAGAGACTACGTAGTATTTGGACATAACTTTTTAAAATTGCATAACATCACATTAAGAAATTTTGAACAAGAAACGCAATTTGAACAAGAATTGTATTTCAAATGCACAAAACGTACTACAAACATATATTATAACTAATAATACAAAAATAAAGAACTAGCGTTATGGTTGATAGTTTGGTACACTGGACGAACTTGCAACAGTATTACCCCCACCACGCCCAGCACCTGCAGGACATTTACGGCGGTCATGTCCAGTTTGGGAGCATATGCTACATTTACGTGCATAAACAGACTCACCAACATCCATTTGGTTTGATATACGTGTTCTCTTTTGCACTCTCAGCTTGCACAAGTACTCCATGTTACATACCAACTTAAAAGGTTTCGGCGGCGAATAATGCTCAGCACCTAATGGATGCAATCTATTGCTGGTTTAAATGACCAAAATAAATAGTTGAATATAAATTCCGGTCTGCCCGGACTTCGCTCGCGCCTCCATTCAACAATAGTACCGGGGTTAAATTGTTGCAGTGCAGCTATGTACCTGGGCATATTTGAAAAGGACTTATCACAGTCGCCATAAATTAGTTCAAAGGCACGTTTGCGATCGAGATATGCCTTTTTTTAGTTATAGTACAACCATACTCCTGGTGGACAGCTGTAATACACTATTTAATCTTAAATCTAATGGACACTTCCAAAAATGGAACCAAGACAAGGGAAATCAAGTCAACATCCAGGTTGAAGTGGTTCTCATTGAATGTGTCCATTTCACATCTATGATCGCTAATAAATTTACCAACTTTTCACAAACCTGATTTTTTCTTTGTAGCACGGAGCATCCAGTGACAGCCCAAGAACCACCTACGGCATATAGCCTTGTATTTATCCGTAGTTGACTCACTTACCGGCATCTCATGACACTCCCTTATACTATAGATTTTTACAGCCCTAACTAGGCGAGCTTTGTCAGGGAAATACATGCCCTTTGTTAGAACAACTGGTATAGATTCATCCCACATCTTCGATCGTAATTCATCATCATCCCTTGTCAATATATCAACATTAGGCATGGCTGGAAAATTATCAAGGTAGGGAATATTTCTCTCATGAAAATGAACGTGGGATTCATACACTCTTGGTCTAACGGGGGGTGGAGGAACATGCTCCCTAGTCAACTCAGGTTCCACATTCACTTCCTCCTCCTCATCGTCACCCTCCTCATCATCACCCTCCCCACGGAAGGGTGTCTCATCCCCAGACTCATCCGCATTATTATCGTAATCACTATCATCCTTTTGACTCTGCGCATCTGCTAAGTCACGAGTAAAAACATCGTCTACGGGCAACTGTGTTAGTCCAGGAGCTTCAAGAAGCTCGTTTTCACTGCATAAAACCAACAAAAATTTAAGTTTCCTAATACTTAGGAAAAATACTGTACATATCACTATATCACTTTACTTACAAATCGTATTGTCTTGAAGTTTCATGCTGGCTATCTTGGGATTGCTGATAACTACTAGATGGACCACCGTGCTCCAATACTCCAGAGTTTTACAAATTTCAACTAGGGGCATGGTCATAATTTGTCAAATTCAAATCTGGACGGTACACCCTATGAAAATTAGGACTATTAATACAAATCCAATTAAAACATCAAGAAAACAATTTCACTAAAATTAAGTTTACCGGTCGTCTTATACGAAGTAGTAACATTATTTCTGGCTGCTCATTCGCCTGTGGTGACAAGTTCAAATCAAGGAAACCTCTTTCATCTCCAACTTGTCCGGCTAATGCTGCTCCAAAATAACCACCCGATGATTGAGGGTTATCGCTTATACGGACTCCCTCGTTACTACTTTATTTTTTTGGTATAACCTTCACATACATTTCTAATAATTTTATTACAATGTATTCTCTATATTCGTCCGGAACCCGCAAAAAATCTCTAAGACTTTCATCATCGTCAATATTAAACTCAAAATAATAAGCAAACCCATGCGGAGTCACTGAATAAGGAAATCTTCCGGTTACTTTAATGCTAACCGAACGCCTCCTCTCACTCATTTTTTTACGTAACAATGATACCAAAGTATCGTACTCCATATTAAGCGACAATTTAACATGACACTGTGGAGGAGAGCTATACCTCACAGAGTTATTATCCACAACAACCTCACCCCCCAATACAATGAAATCCTTATTTTGGCAACTTCAGACATTATAAAAAATGGATTGATAAGGAAAAGAGAGAATAAACGTTTGTTTGAAGTGTAAGTGTTGAATGAATTTTTATGAAGTTGAAGCGTCTATAAATAAGGAAAGTTTGAGCAATTATTCAATGAAATTCGCACTATACGAAATATGAATTTCAATTATTTTTATGTCAGGAAAAGTAGGCCCAAAATGCAGCCTAATTTGCAGTATTGTACGCGAAATACCCAATTCGGAGTACAATACTGCGAATTAGGCTGTTTTTCAAATACCAGACATTTAAAAAAAAAAAAAATTAAACGCAATTCGCAGTATTAAACAGCGAAATGCACTAACGGCCGTTAGTGCATTTCGCAGTATAATACCGCGAAATAGGCACTTTAGTAATTTTTTTGAATATTAAAAAGGTAATTTTTGTTAAATAATTCATTATTTAGGTTCCGGACTCTTTCTGCCGTCATTTCTAGTTTTATCCTACGATTGGGGTACATATCACAAGACACGTAGAGTTTCAAGGTATGAGCTGGAAAGTGCCAATCCTATTTATTACTCTCTTTTAATTTATGTGAAATTATTTCTTTTTTGGTCAGTTACATAAAAAAGTTAACTTTAATTAAATGTAGCAATAATTTAATTTAAACTTAAAATTATATCCTTAATGAAAAGATTTTATAACCACATAAATACTCTAGGTCCTTTTTTTGATTTATTTAGGATCACAAATTTCAAAAATTTTAATGTTTTCATAAACTTCGTGTACAGTCAATCAAATTCACGTAAATTGAAATGAAGAGATTATTAAGGGCCCAAACAAGTTATTTTTTTGGTATAATCCGATATTGACATATATCGCCAGCACTTGAAAGTTGAAAATAACTTTTGTGTACTCATTTTTTTACCATAAAAAATTGTGGTGAGATAGTATATTTAGTGCTTTATTCCAGAACCAACAGAAGAATAATTTTTTATTCACGTATTTTTAATCAGTACTTTATTTGAAAACCAACAGAACTAGTATATTTTTTATTCAAAAATTCTCAATAAAACACTAATAAAACATGAAGCAAAGCAAATAAAACAGGGCAGTACAATAATAGAGAAAGGCTCACCAGAAGTATTGATATTTCCAGGAGAGAAACCGAGAAGTGTTGGATTGGAGAATATACAGAAGTACAACGGAGAAAGGCGATGAGCAGAATAAAAAGCCGGTGGTCACCGCTTGTTTACGCTGCTATGCGTCTTTATCTCCCAACTGTCCTACTAAAATTATTTTACTACGTGCCCGAAAATTTGAGAAATAAAAAAAATTACCTAAATATTCCTGAATGTCGACGGTATCCTGCTTGTCTCAGGGCTTTCTATACGCTGCTATGCGTCTTTATCTCTCAGCTGTCCTACTAAAATTTTTTAGCTACGTGTCCGAAAATTTGAGAAATAAGAAAAATTACCTAAATGCCCCTGTATCAGCAAGCAGGGATGTCGACGGTATCCTGCTTGTCTTAGGGCTCTTCTATACGCTGCTATGCGTCTTTATTTCCCAGCTGTCCTACTAAATATTTTTAGCTATGTGTCCGAAAATTTGAGAAATAAGAAAAATTACCTAAATGCCCCCGTATCAGCAAGTAGGGATGTTGACGGTATCCTCCTTGTCTTAGGGCTCTTCTATACGCTGCTATGCGTCTTTATCTCCCAGCTGTCCTACTAAAATTTTTTAGCTACGTGTCCGAAAATTTGAGAAATAAGAAAATTACCTAAATGCCCTTGTATCAGCAAGCAGGGATGTCGACAATATCCTGCTTGTCTTAGGGCTCTTCTATACGCTGCTATGCATCTTTATCTCCCAGCTGTCTTACTAAAATTAGTTAGCTACGTGTTCAAAAATTTGAGAAATAAGAAAAATTACCTAAATGCCCCTATATCAGCAAGCAGGGATGTCGACGGTATCCTGCTTGTCTTAGGGCTCTTCTATACGCTGATATGCGTCTTTTCTCCCAGCTGTCCTACTAAAATTTTTTAGCTACGTGTCCGGAAATTTAAAAAATAAAAAAAATTACTTAAATGCCCCTGTATCAGCAAGCAGGGATGTCGACGATATCCTGCTTGTCTTGGGCTCTTCTATATATAGTAAAAATTAGATATATGCAAGTTCAAGTACTAAAAAAAAAATGGCAACTGATATGGAGCTAATGCTTTGTCCTGAAGTGAGACTTTTGAGTACGTAAACGGGTACATAATACATGATTGGGAAGAAAAAATCTAAATAAACAAATTTAAAATAAAAAAATATCGACGCTTATCTTGAAAAGTTAGTTGGAGCAATTTAAGAATATAACCAACCAATACTCGACAGCAAATAGAACGAAGTTATTTATAACTAGAAAAATGAATCAATTCGTAAATGAAATTGTCAATTCCTTGTGAAGAACGAGTACAATATATGTCAATTGTCCAACTCCTCAACCAATTGACAGAAACTTTTAAATAATATTAGGGCCAGCTCAAACTTAAGGTGCGAATATTGCAACTCTTATATAAATTTTTTGGAGATAATGAATTGCTCATACCTACAAAAATTAACAGCAGAACCAAAGTTATCTTGACCAAAAACAAAAACAAAAAAAACTCCAACCCGCAATGAATTTCCCTGAATATTCCCCTCTTCTATTAATAATTTTTTGGTTTAACTTATTTTATTACATGGTATCTCCGACATAGGAGGACAAAAACAGCGTCAGAACCAACAAATTGGCCATTCATTGGTATGTTACCAGCAGTTATTATGAATCTTCATCGTATTCATGAATATATGACTGAGGTTCTTATAGAAGTTGGCGGCACTTATGAGTTCCAAGGTCCTATTTTTTCCAACTTGGACATGTTCGTTACTTGTGATCCTTCAAATATTCATCATATATTTAGTAAAAACTTCTCAAACTATCCAAAGGGACCTGAGTTTCGTAAAATATTTGATATCTTGGGAAATGGGATCTTTAATGTTGATCATGAATTATGGGAGATTCATAGGAAAACCACCTTGTCCATAATGAGCCAAGCAAAGTTTCAAACTTTGTTAGAGAGGAACATGTGGGACATTGTCGAAAATGGACTTCGACCAATTCTTGATAGTTTTGCGGGACAAGGCAAAACATTAGATTTACAAGATGTTTTGCAAAGGTTCACTTTTGATTCTATCACTAAGTTGTTGCTTGATCATGATCCGAGAAGCTTGTCCATTGACTTACCTTATTTGCCATATGAAAAAGCATTCGGTAATGTTCTTGATGCTCTTTTACACAGACATATAATACCAGAAAATTGTTGGAAATTGCAAAAATTGCTTCAAATTGGTAAAGAGAAGAAGCTCACTCAAGCATGGGAGGCTTTTGATCAGTTCATATATCCTTGCATTTCACAAAAGCTAGAGGAGTTGATGAAGAAAACCATCAAAACAGGAGGAAAGTTTTACATTTTTAACTGCCTATATTAGAATGTACAATCTATGGAACAAAGGAGATTTGGGTACATTACAAAAATTTCTGAGGGACACTTTTTTTAATTTAATGTTTGCTGGGAGAGATAGTACAAGTTCGGCTCTCACTTGGTTTTTTTGGTTCTTGGCTAAAAATCCCTTAGTTGAGACAAAGATTAGAGAAGAAATTCAACAGCAGTTGCGCCTTAAGAAAGATGAAAACCTCAAATTTTTCAACAAAGAAGAAATGTTGAAATTGGTGTATTTACATGGTGCTTTGTGCGAAACTCTTAGGTTTTTTCCATCACTTTCTTTGGAACACAAAGTCCCACTTGAACATGATATTCTTCCTAGTGGTCACCATGTCAGTCCAAAAACGAGAATGATTCTACCACTCTATTCAATGGGGAGAATGGAGAGTATATGGGGAAAAGATTGCTTAGAATTCAAACCTGAGAGATGGATATCTGAAGGAGGAGGAATTAAACATGAGCCATCTTTTAAATTTACAGCATTTAAAGCTGGTCCAAGAACTTGTTTAGGAAAAGAAATGGCATTTGTTCAGATGAAAATAGTGGCAGCCACCATCATATATAATTATGATATCCAATTAGTCGAAGCTCAAAATATTTCTCCCACTACTTCTATCATCATGCATATGAAACATGGTCTGATGGTTAGGGTCGTCAAGAGGACATAGCACACCCATATATATAAATATACATATATATATTTATGCATGTGTGTGTATTTATGCATGTACATGTATGCTCGTATATCTTATAATATTGTATTGGATTAATACTTACGAAGATGTGTTTTGGTTGATGCAATAAAGTTGTTGAAAATCCAAATAAAGTTGTGTTCTTTCTTTACTGATCTTCTTTGAGTTTTTTGTTTTTTATTTATTTAAATCCAGCAATACGATTGAAGTTTGTTTAGCCTAAAATATGCTACGTTTAAGGTACAAGAACGATAGAGGAGTACCTGTATTTTGTTTTAGTCAAACGTTTGCACATGTTTCCTAACATGACTAACTGACCCTTCAGTTATTGCTTCATCTAGTTTTGGAAAGATGACCAATTAACTTGCTAAATATATATATAGATTGAATTCTTTGACGCAGAGAAAGCAATATTGTATCTCCTGCTAGTTCACCTGTGGATCATGCACATTTAGGGGCTTCGTTTCTTTCTTCTTCTTCTTCTTTCGGTACTTGAAATTTATTGATCCAACCAATTCCATTCATGTAATAAGTTCATCTAAAACTTAGCACACGAGTAGGAGTGGCAACTATGGTTCAAAGAAAACAGTTAACTACTCATATGATCTATTAAAAAATGAGTTGGATATGAACATTTTAAAAACGGGTCAAATATGGATAAGAACCATATTATTCATTTAGACAATGGGTAATCCATGAGTAACCAATGGGTCTAATATCGGTAACTCATATTATCCACCGGTTATCTCGTTTTTTACCGTACTAAATACGGATCGGATCGGATAATTGATCCATTTTTTCATTACCCGTTTTCGACCCAAACCATATCTGACCGGACCCGCCCGTTTGCTACTCCTACACACGAGCTATACTCTACAAACTAGGATATCTCATAAGCTAGTGGTCCATATCATATTTACCAGGGGCGGAGGCAGGGTGGCGTAAGGGTGGTCATCCGAACACCCTTCGTCGGAAAATTACATTGTTTATATAGGAATAATTTTAGTTCTTACATATAGATATAATATGTTGAACACCCTTGACACAAGGCAAATGCTTGGCTCAGTGGTTAAGAGTGCTCAAAATGTGTACTCTACAAACTAGGATGTCTAGTGAAAACATTTTTTATAACTGAATTTATATGCTTAAGGAATTATTCTTCCTTCTTTTTTTTCGTATTCATTAGGCAGGTGGGAAAGCTAAATTAAAGAGGATATATATATTTATGTTAATCTTTAATACATCTCTACTCTTAAAGGGTAAAAAACTTGTAGTAGACAAAGTTATGAAGCTTCCATTATCATGGACTTCTGCCTACATTGTATAATTTTTTTGTTTTTAAATGATTTATGTGAAGGCAGTCAGGTGGTTTTGAAAGTAACCACTAGCGATATACTTCGTTTATATATATATATATTTCAAATATGTATATATTTGCTCTGATGATAAGTAACACCAACTTCCAATCGAGAGGTTCTGAGTTCGAATCTTTCCAAGAGAAAGTTGGAAGGTTCTCGGAGGTAAGGATGCCGGCCTGTCTGTCGAGGAGATTAAGGGTGGAATGACAATTTTGAGCCACTTCTATAAATTGGACAAGTAAGTCGAAAAGTCAGTTTTATGGCCCATCATATCTGGCGTTCCATTCTCTTGTGCCACAATTTCTTCTGTGTACCATATTTACACGAAAGTCTTCATTTCCATATCTCCCAATAGATACTATGTTGGTCCCAAATTTACCATAGTATCATCAAAGGGTAGCTTATTTTGTACCATTCTCCACACCAGAAAGGATTTCTTGAAGGATAATTTGCAATGTCATACCTTGGTCATTATGTTGCACACTACTAGAAATTGGACCTATCGGAACCGTTTCTATTGCAACGGCTATCTCAACCGTTGCTATAGAAATCCATTGCAACGCTTTTAACTGTTTCATTAGAGCATGGCGCTTACAAAAACACTTTTGCAATCAAACCGTTGCATTAGTGTGATAATCATTGCATTAGGTGTACATCTGGGACGGTTGTTGGAACCGTAGCAACGAATATATATATCTTAGGTATGACTGATCGAAAAAAATTATCTGTTGTGACGGTTCCAATTTTTGTCCCCTAGGGTTTTATTTCCCTCTTAATATTCGCTCTATTTTAAATTCTCCAACTTAAAGACCACTCCCATGATAATAATGGACATTAGGCCTAACTAAACATAAAAGCTAGCCTGTGAGGTGAGGATTGCCCAAGCCATAAAAGAAGACCAATGACCTCAAATCCCTCCGATGTCGGACAACTCAACACCCCCCTCATGCCTAGGTCTCTGGAGCGTGGACAACATAAATGGGGGTCCAATATCGGTAATAACAATTGGGATGGTCCTGGCTTTGATATCACTTGTTGGGATCGAAATAACATGGTGCATGCGGAAACTAATAATACAAAGCTTGGTGGACGATAAATCAGACAGACAAAAGAAAAATATACTAAACTAAGCATAATAGTTTATTTGCCGGAAACAGCCTCTCTACCCTTTCGGGTAGGGGTAAGGCATGTGTACGTATTATCCTCCCCAGACCCCACTTTGTGGGAACATACTGGGTAGTTGTTGTTGTTAAGCATAATAGTTTATAATGATTTGCGAAATTGATCTTATATATGATAAAACTAATATAAAAAAAAAGAAAAACTACCGAGAGAAAATTCTCCCCACAAACAAAACTCTTTAATGACTATGGATATTTTTTTGTGCTCTTGTGAGAAGTAGATATCCTTAATTTATAGATGTGCAAAATTTGTCTTCCAAGAAAAGGATAAGACATATTAAGGAGATTTAATCCTTATTTAGGAGTCTTTTTCCATTATTTGATTAGAAATTTAGGGTAAAATTGTAATAATCTCCTATTGGCCTGAATTTTCTCGACAAATTTGATTCGCCTTCTTCGCATAATCTTCATCACTACTGCTTGCCATGATCAAAAACTGATATAGGTTGAAAATTTTGGCATTGGTCAAAAGAAGTCCAAGTATGGATTAAAAGGAGCCCATGTGTTAAGAATAAACGAAGCTCATGCATTAAAAAGAAGCGTGAGTTAAAACTGGCATTGGAACTCATGCATTACAAGTAGGCATGACATAAAACTAGCATTGGGTAAAAGTGACCAAAATATGGTTTAAAAAGAATTTTTATTCCAATAAAGATGCAGCAACATGTGTTTTGAATATAATTGTGATTGTAAATTTATCTCCACATGTAGCATCATATTCAAAACCTTTTTTTGTTGAATAAACCTTCATTATCGTCTTGATCTAAACACTCATTGATGTCTTCAACCTCGTTCAACCATTGACTCTGAATCATTGGCTCGGATATCGTGATATGAATGGACATTGGGCTTAACTCAACCCAAAAGCTAGCTTGTGAAGTGAGGATTGCCCAAGCCATATAAGGAGACCAATGACCTCAAATCCCTCCGATGTGGGACAACTCAACATCTTCAAATTCTCAGACAACTCACAAAAATCACAAAAGAGACACTCTCATTACTCATAGAAGAACTCAGTGAAGATACAATTAAAAAATTATTCATCGATGCTATAGAAAGAGATCGAAAATGCAGAACTTAGATCTTTCTTAGAAGATGCAAAGTCTAAAAATGCTCTATAGTGGGTAGAATATGCTTCAATCTTATTCATGTATTACAGGTAGAATATGCTTCAGGAGCTTGAAAAGCAAAACCCTCTTCTTTAAGACTAGTAAGAGAGTTTGTTCAACTAATGGGAAATAATGCAAAAATCATGTCATTTGAAACTAATTGTTGGATGTGAATGTGCGAAGCTGGTATATATCTAGAGGTTAAATACTTATATGCATATCATTTGTTACTTATGTCTTGTGATGTAGATCTATTTGTTTGGAATTTAGTTATCAGTCTTCTTAAAAACATGCAGAGGCGATCGGTACAAGTTGCTTAAAAGAATGGAGAAATGCTTTAACTTTTGCATTTCACGTGCATGATGTTTGTATGGGTCTTTCTCAGGTTTATATGCCATAGAAGAGATGTTTATATTTCGTTTTCCTTCAATTCCACAATCATTTAACCTTCTGCATACATAATCAAACTCCAAATCATCCATGGAAAGATCGATAAAACATAAGAAAAGGGATGGGAAGTCTGAGATATATATATATATCCTAGAGGATTATTTATCCTTGTAGTTAAATATGAATAATAAGAAGGACCATACATTTGTTCCTTTTTTGTGATCAGAAAACGAATTTTTTCTCTGAAAGAGGTTTCATAGTACTAAAGCTGATAGTTAAAAACAACATATCCCTACAATGTTTCATATATATCTGTTGGGTTTAATATTTCATTAATATATTAAATATTTAAAAGAGGGTGAATGGGAAATGGAGGGAAATGAAATTTTGAGTGAAATTTCAAGTTCTCCTTCCTTGGTAAATGAGCATTGTCCCATATTGGAAGAAGACGAGGTTTTTTATGAGTATATAAGCAATTGCTCTTCTTCTAGCTCTTAAAGAGTTGAGAAGAAAGCAAGCCTTGCGCCGTCGTCGTCGCTCGCTCGGTTCGGCTTCGGCTTCAGATTTGGTCAAATGATCGATTGATTAACTTTTTGGACCAAATTTATTTGTTAATAGTAAAATATTAACAGAAATATTATTAAATATTTATTTTAATAACAAAATATTAATATTAAATCCAAATTTCAGTTTTTTCTGTTTTTGTAACAGAAACTTAACTACCCATCAATTTTTCCTCTTTATTATTGAGTAAATAGTCATTTATGCAATGGCATTTATGCTGTGGCAGTTTTGCAGAAACAGTCATTCTGAAGAGACTCTTCAGATTTCAGCCCAACCTTTGGCTATAAATACAACACTATTCTGCTCAGAATTTCACTATGAATTTTCTGAGTTTCTCCTCCTTTCTTCTGCATACTTTTAGCATCAAACAAAGCAAAAAGTAAGTGTGATTTGCTACCGAACTTTGTGTTCACTGAAACACTGGGGTTTGAAGTACCACTATACCAGTGTGTAATTCGTTCTATCTTGGGAGGAAATAATCCATAACCTTAGGTACTAGGAGGGGATTAAATTCCTTAAGAAAACACTGTGAATTGAGTGGACTCGAATTGATTTCTTCATTTCTGTTTATGCATACTCTTCTTTGTATTTATTTATATTTTTAGAATTATTTTATAAATACAGTATAATAACAATATCTTGCAGTTCAGTTAGCAATTCCTGAATATGTTCTTGATTATAAATGAACCACGTATGAAATTGTTTTGTTCAATCATTAGTGGACAAAGAGATGTAAAGGTCCAGAAGTGGCCGGTAAGGATAATTATGAGGCAAAAGATATTAGCCCTAGATTAGTAAAAGCTGTTAGCTGTAATCTGGGTGAAGGATAGCACCCGACAGTGTAATTTTCTAATTTTAGTTAGATAAAAATAAATCAAAACACATTTACTATCACGGCCCAAAATATACTAGCCGTGATGGCATTTAACCCAACCAGCTAGGTAAGCCAATTAATAACAATCCAATTCCATTAAAGTCAATCAAACAATTAAATAGAGAAGCGAACTGAATTTTATACATTCCCCAAGGACTGGTAGTACAAATCATGAGCTTCGAAGAATAGAGTTCACAAAGCCGATACGAAGAGAATACATCTTCTGCTTGAAAAGTACATAAACAAAGTTTTATAAAGCTAAGGATACCATGAACAAGAGGCACCTACATCAAGAATGTAGGTACACCTTCAAATCCAGCAACCAACGAACGCAGCAACATCGACATCCAAAATCTACACGCAATGTGCAGGAAGTGCAGTATGAGTAGAACTGGCCTCATATACTCAAAAGTAACAAATCTAACCTCAGGTTGAAAGCATTGATAAGCTGGAACATAGATCGGGTCTAACACCAATATGCAATAATAGTTCATAACAGTGTAAAGCATATAAATAAGGAAGTAACTAAGAAATAAAGCCTTTAACTTTTTTATTGTAATGACTCGGCTGGTCATTTTTGGAATTTACTCCCCGATCCCCCGTTAACTATTTTTCCTAAGTTTATTTATACTATTTGGATTCGCCGGGATGCTCGGTATTAGGATTTGGAGTGTTTTGGGATACTTAGTCATAAATGAGAACTTAAGAGCTCAAAAATAGTCTCTATTTGAAACAATGTGAAGACAACCTCGGAATGGAAATTTGATGGTTCCATTAGCTCCGTTAGATGATTTCGGAGTTGGGAGCGTTTTCGGAATATAATTTGAAGGTCCGTAGCTCATTAGGCTTGAAATGTCGAAGTTTGAATTTTTGAAGTTTCCGGTCCGATAGTGAGTTTTGGATCCGAGGGTCGGATTGGAATTCTAGAAGTTGTTGTAGTTCCGTCATGTCATTTGGGATGTGTGTGCAAAATTTCAGGTCATTCAGGCGATGTTTGGGTAGGTTTCGATTGAA
This sequence comes from Nicotiana noctiflora, assembly GCA_032618575.1. Classification (NCBI taxonomy): domain Eukaryota; kingdom Viridiplantae; phylum Streptophyta; class Magnoliopsida; order Solanales; family Solanaceae; genus Nicotiana; species Nicotiana noctiflora. The sequence goes on from JASVEL010006964.1 coordinate 122,922, forward strand.
AGTGTATTTTGGATGAACTTGAAGTTCTTAGGCTTGAATTTTTTATTTAATCGGATTTCCGGTGTTGTTTTAGATGTTTTAAGGATTGGTGCAAGTTCGGATAAGGCGTTATGGTATTGGTACTTTTGGTTGGGGTCCCGGGGGCCCCATGATGATTTTAGACGGTCGAGGGGTAGAATTCCTAAAGTGTGCAGCAACTGAACTTCTCATCTTCTGGTATTTCCGCTTTTGCAGTTCCCGAACTGTAGAAGCGGCACCGCATAAGCGGCTTCTTCGTCGCATAAGCGGAATTGGGCACCACCTTAGGAAAACTGGAGAAACGGTCTCCTTTCCGCATAAGCGGAACCGCGAATGCGGTTAATGGTCAGCAGAAGTGGACTCTGGTCACTTTAGTGGAACCGCAAAAGCGATTGATTCTTCCACAAAAGCGGGACAGCAGAAGTGGTCCCTGGGCCGCGAAAGCGGAAATGACTGTTCTGATACGGGTTTATGCGAGGCTTAATTTCAAAAGTTAAAAAAATCAATTGAGAACTCGGGAGAAGGCAATTTTGAGTGAGTTGTGAAGAGAAAATCATTGGGTAACGTTGCTTAGATTCTTTCTAGTTATATTTCATCATTACCTAGTTTAATCGACCATTAGAAATCAAATTCAAGGTCTAAAATTAGAAAAAATGGGTGAAACTTCTTAGACTGAATTACATGATTTTGAGTGTGCATTTGACCTTTGATTTGGGAGGTTTTTATATTATTAGACTCGTGAGAGTACGAGGGTTCTGAAAATGCAAAAGTTATTCGACTCCGAGCCGTTGGCCTGAGGGGCTTTTTGGTTATTTTACCTATTTTTGCTCCCTAGCTTTAATTTTAATAGTGGATCCAGTTGTTTATAATATTATTTACGATGTGTAATTGAATTGAATAGATTTGGGCTATTTGGAGTCGGATACTCGTGGCAAAAGCATCGTTCCTTAGTTGATTTTTCACCAGTTTGAGGTAAGTGGCTTGTCTAACTTTGTGTGGGGGACCTTTCCCTTTAGGATTGTTCCTGATATTTGAGTGCCTTGTACGTGAGGTGACGGGCGCGTACTTGAACCGATTGATGAAAAATTCGATTTTTGCTTAAGTTGTTAATATTTAGTTTCCTTTCTTACTTGCCTTATCTTACTTGAAGCTTATCACTTGTGCTAGGCTAGGAAAGCATGTTTAACTGACTTAACTGCCTAATTGCTTAAGTTGCTTAATTGTACTACGTGAAGTATTCTAGGCTAGTTCTATCTGCTGCTCTATTTTTCGTACTTCATTCCCTTGGTTTGTTTCTGTCTGTAATTGTGCATTTACATTGGGATTACGGATGTGGGATTTTAGTAGCTCCCCCCTATTTGTTTACTTTGGGACTACGAGTTCGATTCCCGGGAGACCCCCCTACACTTTTATTTTAGGACTACAGGACGGTATCTTGGGAGATCCCCCTGCATCAGAACTGAATATTTATAACTCAACCAAGACACGCAGGCCACCAAAACCCAAGAGTACTACCACAAAACACCTGTAGAAACTCACTACCTCATAAGGACCAAAAGAGCCAATCGCATCCATTACCATGCTTATCCAACCTACTACCAAGACGTCCTATTTATATTAGTTCCTTCTAAATTGCCTTCAAATTGTTACATCTCCTTGCCATAATACCACAATCCTCAACCAAGACTCACGACACGAGACCCTAGCTTAAACAACACCGCCTTAAGGCTCTTAAGCCGTTGAATGCTCTCTTTATCACCCTAAAGTCCCATAATCAAGATACCCACTCTCAAGAGACCTTCTTCAAATCTAAAGACATTACATCTGCCTTCCTGATACTGATATGTAGAATCCATAATGATATAGAAACACCACAAGTCCAAACATCCTCCAATATGAATTTCAGTTTCTAGTCAAATACACATCCTGAAGATTCCCAACTGCCACACTCAAATCTTTAATTCATTTGAACCATTCTCGAGAGTCTTCCACTCTCATCAAATCTCAATTAGACTAACCAAACGGACCGAACGACCGGTGCACCATTAGCACTCCAACACCCAAAGAGGTAACTCTACCTTAATGCAACCAAATAAATTCTTGCTCCATACACATCAGATCCTTCACCAATAACAACTCAAATCATTTCCTGATTCTCATATACTCACAAAGTTTACCCAGAATTTCCCTTACTCAAGTCATCCTCGATCTTACTCTCTGCAGAACATAACTCATTCATAAGTATACCACAAACAGAAACCAATACACACATAACCGTGCAATCAACCCGTCGATTACAGACTCCCCCACATGACTCAAAGCTAAAGAATAAATCATCTTATACCTTAAAATATCCACCCCCATAATGGAATAACACCGTAATAGGATTCAACTAAATCCTTCCTAAGCTCATGTAACACAAACCTTATAACACCTCAACTTATTTTCAAATATCGTATTCATCCTCGTAATAGTCAAGCCCACTCTCATAAGCGATCCGAACTCAAATTGCAGCACATATATTTCATTGGTGAAAGAGAACTCCCAACAACCAACATAGGAATCACACAAACCTCGGGACATCCCGCAGGAGATAGCCCACTTGCTTTGCCTCAAACTGACCTCTCTCTATACCCTTCCGCAGTCATTAGTATTACATAATCACTTAATCTTCCTGTGTCTGAACTCATATCACGATATGAAATCTACTTTACTCCTCAACTAATCAACATGAAAAGACCCTACAACACACCCGTAACTCTGGACTATACATAAATCAAGATGGAAATCAAGCACCAAATTGTTCTTTCTACACAACAAACAGAGCACTCTCGTTAGATTCAACCATATGAAGACATCTCATAGACACATCATACTTATCACGTAGCCATCCGGCCAAAAATTATACTAATAGAGACATTACCGGACATATAAATCTAAAAGCATGTGCTCATACAATCAACACTTCTGTGCTTAAACCATAATCAAAACTCATCCTCATGTCCTCTGGACTAGCCCATCATCAACAAAAACAACGTGTAATAACCACTAATTAAGGGTGTCTTTAATTTTTATCCACTAATTACAATGCTCAGCAAAAATATTTTAAATGAAAAGTTGTTAAATTTTATTTACTTTTGGAACTATGACTATTTTTCATTTACCACTTATAAATTCGACTATTTTTAAATTTCACCCGAAGAAATTGCACTTTATTCTTAGTTCTATTTTTGACTAGTTAATTTCTGCTAGACTTAAATATGAGTTGACCCATGCCTTCTGAAAATATAATTGAAAATAGCAAGGAGCCTTTTCATTTTCCTTCACTTGTATGTAGTTGAACTAGTGATCTTGATATTCATTTAAAGTCGTTTATTCCAAATCATGTGCAAGTCAAAGCATGAGTAAACATACGTTGCTCGAGTTACTTAGCGGCGGAGTTAGAATTTTAAATGATGGGTGCTCACTTTATATTTAATTAACTATTTTTATAATTGCCTTTGTAAATTTACTAAATCTGGTTAAAAGTAATGGGTGCTCAAGCACTCATAAGCGTCCATGTACATCCGCCACTGGAGTTAGTAAAAATGGCATTTAATAGCCACTAATTAAGGGTATCTTTAATTTTTATCCACTAATTACAATGCTCAACAAAAATAACCACTACTAATAGGGAAAAGACACATTTACCCTTTCTTCAATGCGCTTATAACGCCAAGAGTGGCTCTGCTAATATACACATTTACATTTAACGTGTTTAACTTAAGTCTCTTACAACCCACTAGATTTTGACATTATAGGTTCAAAATTATATTCTTTTTAAAATGTTAGTGATTTTTACGTGTATATCTATGCTCCTTGCCGAAAACAAGATCATCCGAAAGTGAGATTTGAAAAGCCAATTTGACTCGTAGAGGTACACCCAATAATTATTGCACCATAGGAATCTTTGAGCATCAATACACATACATATATCTAAGTAATTTAAAAAAAAATAACATTATTACATATAATTTATGGAGAGAAGTATGGGTTCATGTGAACTCATTTACTAAGACCTAGAAACGCCCCTGCTTACTATAAGAGAAGATCTATTCAGCTTTGTGCTTTCGAGTTTGAATCTCTTTATGAAATTTCCTCATTTATTAAAATAATAAATCTGCAGCGAAAAATGGTAGCTCACTATATACATGTATACATAGTCCACTACGTACAGTCAAAAGATCAGTATGAATACTTAAAATGATGCATACCAACTCCGTAAGCTCATGCGCACATCAAAATTGGCAGCACTCTATCTTTAATGAATCAAAAGCTGGTTACAAGACCTATACCTAGTTCTTCTGCAAGTTCATCCCATACAGGAAGAAGAGTCAACACTACAAGGAATATAGCCACACCAAGAGCTGCTTTTCTCCAAGTTCCGACCTCTGTTACATCGTTCAAGCATGGTTTCTCCGGTGTCCTCTGCACGTTACATGATCCAAGATTTTAACTTCTAAGTAATCAACTCTTACACCATTAAATAGGATGGAGAAACGGCACCGTGTTTTTAATACCTGACATATAAGCACATACAATCCCCAAGGAAGTGACAGAGGTCCACCAAGCTGATAGCAGCACAAACAGAATGTTTTACGTGACTGATTGTACAATTTGCAACACCAAGCAAAAAGGGTAATGGACAGATATGTAAAAGACCACAAGTGATTTGACCTCAATGCACACATGAAATAAGTGTAAAAGGTTCCAGATTGCCAACCTAATACTAATTAAAACTTAACAGAAGTGGAGTTACAAAAAAGGGGGAACAAATAGACACTGATTGATACATGAAGGACGGACATTTGATCTACATATGCACATCAAAGTAACAACATATTAGTTGTAACTTTGAGCAATGTGAAGATTTACTTTTAAGTTCTACCCTATATCAAGTGACAAAAGACTGCTTACCACGCCCAAGCCCAGAAGAGTGTATGTCGCCAAACCAAAACCAATAAGTGATCCTTTCCCAAAGGCTCCCTGCCAGAAACAAAAAATGAAGTTGACAGTTGTCAGACTTTATCTGAGACAACCAATTATCTCTTAGCCAAGAAGCTCTGCATTTTCTGAGGTCACAATTCTTCACGAAAAAGTCAGCAAAATATTTTGGGAAATCAATTTGTCTATGCATGCTAAAAAGTCTCAACAGCCCCTATCTCATTAGGATCCCCACAAGCTTGCAATACTAGAATCGTAGGTTCCACACATCTATTAGTAATATCTTTTCAAGATTTGCACCGTTAATCATCTAATACTATGTAAACGACAGTCTAGGTCAAAGTTAGCGACTTGCCATCATTCAAATTTCATAGAATGCAATCGATTATGCTTTGTTATTAAGCTTGACAGTGTCTGAAGTTCATGAAAACAAATTGATAGACTAAAGAATGCAAACGCCACCTGCACAGCTCTCCCGCCATCAAGACATCCAACCGGTAGCATATTAAAAGCCGATGTAGTCAAGCCACACCTGCAAGATGAAATTTAGAGCAAGCATGCTAAACTTAAGCCAACATTATTACTTACAACAAACTCAAATTTACCAGCCAGCTATCACAAGAGGATGGATTGAAACCATTGCGCCATGCATTGCTCTGTGAAAATGAATGCACATTAGCTCAAATGTTATATGCTAAAGATTCGAATAAGTGAAACAAAAATAATTGCCAATTTGGAAAAATTAAAAAGTTCCCTGGCCTTCATGCACATAACTGTTAAGGTTTTCTTTTAGAAACAACTATCTTTATGCACTTCAAAGTGATCAGCCTATATAGGGGTTTGACAAAGGGATCTTTTTTTATAAGGTAATAAATTTCATTAAAAAGGTGCAAAAACATGCTCTTGTACAAGGATACCAAAAAGTAGAAAACCTTACAAAACTACATGGTTTTCTAAGAAAGACTCCCAATCTTCTATACAAACAGGAATCTCGTGGGTGCACCAAAAATAAATAAACAAAAAGAGGCTACTCCTCAAATGAATAAGAAAAATAACTCAAATGTAAATATTGAAAATTATTTTCCAAGAACTTCATGCTTTCGATCCCTGTGGAGGGCTAAACTTACCCATAACCAAGAGTGGCTCTGCTAATAAGTCCGAGAAGTAAAGAGCCCTGGAAAAGTGTGCTAGGAACCTGAACCAGCTCTCCGCCAGCAGCAGAATTGGATGAGAGTAACAGACCAACCGCAAACATGGAAGAAGACAATGCAGCACCAGCAAAAGGACCCGCAAGAGAAATGTCTACCTTTGCTTTTCGATCGGGAAGAATAGATTTGAACTGCATGAACCAAGGGAAGATCATTAATGTATATGTTTTATGCTTAATGGAGTGATGATGAATTAGGTGGAATGACAAGGTTTAATGAAGTAGATTAATCTAGCATAGATCCTTCACAATGATTTTTCCCTCCATGCTAGACTCTACCATAGTCAAGCCTGTTACATATGCTTTAACAAAATAAGTGACACTTTTTTTTTTTGATAAGGAACAAAATAACTGACACTTAAAAAGGGGAAGCATTGAGTATATTAAATATTAACATCATTTGAAGTGCTCCATTCACATCATCTCAATAAGCAAAGATAATATTTGATTCTCCTCCACCACCACTTCTACTTCTTTTCTCCCTCCTTAATTCACAACCTACATTTAGAGCTCTTATTTCACTCCTCTATCACAAGTTTGAACTAACAAATCTTAAACGACAAAAGTCCTAGATAATGCTAGAACCAAATGGGTAAGGAAAAGAAAATTGAATAATATTATTATTAACACCCCAAGGGATTAATGTCCATTGACTATTCTATATTACAGAACCATCTTGGAACTCCTTGTGTTCTCAAAAGGACTTATACTAGATTGTTTGGAGGAGGCTGCAGCCAGAAGAAATTGCTAGTAGCACATCTCGAACAATCAACACCAATTTCCTGTAGTAAATGCATTCTGCCATCAGGCCTGCCTCTGCGCAGAAATGAAATGTAACCCCTACCCCCTTCACAAAAAGGAACCTATTAAGTTTCCTGGCTCTCCTGAAAGCAAACAGCACATTGAGGAATTCAAAATAATTGATCCATTTGCACAAATCTTTCAGAAAGTTTAGATTCCTCAGCTGCCATCTTTACTGTTTCAAGCATTGACAAGTGACAACAAAATATGCTAACCTGAGTGATTGCTCCAAAGCTTCCAAGAGTGATGTTTGGAATAAAGAAAGGAATGCTTAATTTCACATTCCTTGGAAATGCAGCCAGAAAATGCCCAATTTCCTGCAACAAACCAACTCTTCATGTAAAATTGAACAGGGAGGAATAAGTTTAGAAGAACAGAAATGATTAAATGAAGATATGAAACCATCTCAGGAGGGACTAACCGCCATCTCATTTTCAGTTTAACATCTTGTTTTGTTCTATATTTTAAAATTAAGCTACTCTGGTAGAACTGCAGCAACAAACGAGCAAGGCAGAAAGGTAAAGTTTTTTCCAAAAGCAAATGAAAATGAAAGGTAAACTTCTAGTTCTCACACGGAGTTACAGCAATGTTAAGCCACATGTCATTTAGAGATGCAAAAGCTAAGCTTAGCTACTATACACATCAATTGTTCCGTCTACATGTCTGAGCCCAGTACTATACAGTAACTTTTGAGTACAATTTGATAAGTCTGTAGTAAGTTATATAGCAAATGCTTCCTTCTGCTACTTCTGATTACTTTTGACATTAATTTAGAAGGTGCCTAATACCTAGAAATGGTTTTCAGCCAGGTATTCAAATGTATCAGCAATGTACATCATTTTGACTTCAAAGTTCAAGCTGCACTTCAGATCAAATTGAATCCTATTTATCATGACATGAGCAAACACATAGAGATTGATTACCATTTGCCAAAGAAAAGATATTCCTAGAAATCGTCACTAAGTTTGTGAAGAACAATTAACATGCTAACTTATTCACCAAGTTCATCACCAATTCATAAACCAATTGTATATGTAGCAGGCTTGGTCCATACAACATGTTAAGCACCTGCTTGAGGGGAAGTATTACATAGCTGCTTCTTGATACACCCGCTTGAGGGTAATTGTTAGATAGCTAGTTCAGATTTAAAGGTATGCAGGTCTAACATTTCAATGTGGCATGTCCCACATCAGATACATTGTAAATGTGCCTATAAAAGAACTTAGGCTTAAGAAAGTTGTCTAAATGCATTCTCTCAATTCTTATTAGACTAACATTTTTTTTCACGATTAACATTGCATTTTGTGCCAAACTAGCATAGCTAAATCAGTAAAACACATCTTCATTGTTTGGGCAGTTCGTTTTTTTTTCCCCAAACAGCAACCTTGCTGTTGAGATTATTTTCTCCTTTTCAGTAGTAAAAATGATTTATAACTTAAAACAGAGCTTCTACTCTGAGGCTAATAAATGTGTTCCTTAGTATTTCTATCTAGTTTAATATTTAATATTTGTCCACCATCCTATTTTAACTTGAAACTTAAAACTTCAAAGTAAAAGAAATACTACAACCGAAGCTAATTATTCTTTTCTGAAGAAAATCAAACCCTAGTCAACCTGACAAATGTAATCAATATTGCCAAAGAAGGAAAGAAATACCTAAATTACACCATTCTATCATAATCAGAGACAGAACTGGGAATTTTAGAGAAGATTTTCATGTTCTTTTTGGACTTGGCTGACTCCTTCATTACAGAGAATTCCATTCAGTCAACTAAAAGGATAACAAAGATGTCTTACATGAAATAACTGCACACCCAGCACACCATATGCCAGTGGTAAAGCAGAATCCACAAACGGTAATAAAAGCTGCATATCTGGTGGTTCAATTGCATTTGGATCCGTAAAGTACTTCACTACCTCAGGAGGAAGACGAGTTATCTGCTCAACACAAATTTAAGTCGTCAAGTCAATTGTTAGAAAAAATAGAGAATTTTATGAGAAGAACAAGAACAATGTCTTTAAAGTCAAACTGTGTGGTTGACGAGCAGACCTGAGATGCAATTCCTAGCTCCACAGAGGAACCAATAGTGAGAAGGAACAACAGAAAAGCAATTACATATTGCCAGAGAGTTGTTGGACCTGGTTCAGAAACTTCTTTCCGCAGCATACCAAAGCTGACTCTGGGCCCACCACGCGGGTCTGGCCCCTCTGAATTAGGTTCCTCCACCATGAACAGGTTGTACTTATCACCCATTATTTCTGATAACTGACTCTGAAGTTTGGCAAAAACATCCTCCCTCTTTCCTCTAAGATTCCCAAGGAAAAGAATGCCCTCTCCAAGATCTCCAAATGGTTCTTCTTTAGTCACCCAAAAAGTAGAATAGCCAAATAACTTTTCCTTAATGATCTTCACATCACTGGGATCAACCTTTTCTGGTCCAAGAAGTTCCATCAACTTAAAAGAATCTACTTGGAAATTATTATAAGTTGATCCAACAGTGGATATTGTTGGCTGCCAAGAAAGTAAACACATTCAGTACATTGGTTTCTCCTCTTCATCTCTTTAATGTTTCTTCATATCATAAAGCTACTCTTTATTTTGACCATTATAGGATGCATGTGCCGAGCTTCTTATGAGACAAGAGAGATTACTTGAACATTTTCTGACTACAATGTAATAAAGGATAATTATTTGACACTTTTATTGCTATCTTAATGACCAGATAAGTTTCTTAAAATTCATAGATACCCCAACCACAATTCTTTTAAACCAGTAACTTAGTTGAAACATACACAGTATATAAAAGTGAAGAGCCTTCGGTATTGCAATTTCAAAAGAAATTAGTTGTAAGATTTCCCAGTATCAGTGCTCTTTTTGAAATGATTCCAATATTAATGTTTTCTAAAGTGAAAAATGCAAAGAAGCGTTAAGGTCCATGAGGCTTGAAACAAAAAACGAGTAGTGAACAGCATGCTCCTTTGAAGTGACGCAAGTTACGGAGAATTAAACATATACTCCCTCTGTTTTAATTTATGAGAACCTATTTGACTGGGCCCGTAGTTTAAGAAAAAAGAGAAGACTTTTGAACTTGTGGCGTAAAATAAACACATATTTTTTGTGTTGCTATAAATCATTGCATAAAGGTAAATTTTTTCCGAATATGGAAAGGGGTCATTCTTGTTGGCACGGACTAAAGAGGAAATAGGTTAACATAAATTGAAACGGAGGAAGTATGAATTTAGTAATAAAATAATCAAAACTAATATTGAGCATCCTATTGACAATAATGTTGATGCTAATGCAATTCCCCAAATTTGAGTTCAAAGAACAAGTGATTCTCATCAGGATCACTTTGTTTGTCATGTTTGAGACGCACACTTCTCCAAAGTGCATGGCTCCTGCTCTTCACATCGCTTCTTTTGCTAACGAAGTGATAGCTTTTAGTAGTTCTTCCCAATAGGCAAATTGCTTTTAAGCTTTGCTATTAAAGATCACATTTTTCAATAATCCTCTTCATTCATTGGCTTAAATTTATTTCCTATCTGTATAAGCAAGTCTCCCCAAGAGCAAGGTGGGAAGTTCTTGGAGGGAAGGATGCCGGGGGTCTATTTGGAAACAGCCTCTCTACCCCAGGGTAGGGGTAAGGTCTGCGTACACACTACCCTCCCCAGACCCCACTAAGTGGGATTATACTGGGTTGTTGTTGTTGTTGTTGTTATAAGCAAGTCAGCAGCCAGGGAAAAGAGGCATATGAACACGTCGCTGGAAGAATCAGTTCTCCTACTGCATAAGCCTATAGCATAGTACAATAACCAGCTACATAAAGAACAACACACAATATACTAGTAACACTTAATTACTTGTATCATCACCTATCAGTTAAATACACTTCCCTTCTCTTCTTTAACCCCAAATTATCCTCCTTTCATCCATAACAAATTCTAAAAAAGCAATTAGAAGCAGCAAACTTGAATATTTAGACAATAACAACACTAACATAAATTAAAAATTATCTAAACAAACTAAAAAAAAAACTCAGATTTTTTTAACAAAAACAAAAGAGAAACTAACTCTGGAAGAAATTGACACCGGAGAATCCTCGGAATCATTTTCCACACTGCCGCCGTTCCTTTCTTCAGTGGTTTCTTCAGTTGCAGTAGCCAAATTTGAAGAATCCTTTTCCAGTTTCCCATCGCTACTGCTGCCATTGTTATTGCTACTGCCATTTCCACTACTACACCTAATAATCAATCTACCGAAATTCCGTTTGGACATTCTCTTCAATTGGATTCTTCGACTGAAAGTGTAATTAACTGGAGGATTCAAACGGAACCTTATATTCATTGTGCTGAAACTGCAGCTTGTTAGCGTTCCCATTGTGACGAATAAAAACAAAACTATAGCTGATTTTGTTCTTAATGGCGAAGATGGTGAGGTTTGAGTATGAGCATATAACAAAAGAATATCTTCTTTATTTCTTCTTACATTTTACAAATACAAATATATCTTTTTTTTGTTGATATATTTTTGTTTTTATCATTTTACCAATAAGAAAAAGTGCAACATGGCCCTAGAAGTATGAGGTTTTTCTTTTGGGTCCATCTTTTACGCTTACAAATTGCCGGAGGAGTATTATCCAAATATAAAACTTAAAATAAGAATACTTGTACCATCAAACTTCTCTACATCAATTTCGTTTATTTTAATATTTTTTGTATTCTATAGTAAAGTATTGTTATCATTGAGATGAATAAAATTACGGTCGATGACAGTTTTGAGTCTAACAGCTTAACGGGCGAGAAGGATATTAGATGACAGCCGTGTACTCTTAGCTTTGTTAGTTATGTTAGTTAGCTACGAGATTAAGTTAATTAACTTCTAAAGTGTATAGTATATATAGCTTAGTCTTGTAAATGACTTAGTCAGATACAATTGAGGGTTCCTTGTAGAACCGTCTCTCTCTTCTTCTTCGATAATTTCAGAAGCTCCATTCTCACGCTTCTATGGTGAGATTTAACATGGTATCAGAGCTTGAGTGGATCGATTAGAGCTCAGATTTTTTTTCTTACTCTCTAATTTTGGAAGAGTTGATTTCATTCAATTGAAAGCAGTCAATTATTTTTTCAAAAATTTTGAAGCTCAAGAATAGCGATGCTAGACATTGATAACCTCAAGCATCCATTATTTTTACAGTCGTCAGACGATCCTAGTAATGTAATCATCTCGATTCAACTGAAAGGAACTAAAGACTATTCAGTTTGGAGCAAAGCGATGGTGATTGCATTGCGAGCAAAGCAAAAGCAATTTCTCAAGATACTTCTAGCATTTCTGTAAATTCAAGGATGAAATCTCTATGGGATGAATATGGATCTTTAATTCCTTCACTTCATGTTACTACTGGAACAAGGGACTTTATTGAGCATTTGGATCAACAAAAGCTTTTTCAATTTCTATTGGGATTAAATGAATCATATGGTGCTATTAGAAGTCAAATTTTACTGCAATCTTCATTACCTTGAGTAAGTCATGCTTTTTTCAATGGTAATAAAAGAGAAAAATCAGAGGAAAGTCTATATGTCTAATTCAAAAGTTAATTTGACAAGTGATATGAATGATTCCACAACATTCATGAGTACTAAGGAAAATCTTATAAAGTTTGAGAAACTTAGCATTCTATTTTGTGAGTATTGTCTATTCAAGGGTCATACCAAAGAAACGTGTTATAAACTACATGGATATCCATCGGACTTTAAGGAAAAGCGGAATCAGTAGTACAGACAAGTAAATGCAGTGGTGAGTGACAACAATCATGGGCAAGAAAATGCCATGTCCAAGGGTAAGGCTGAAGTGCATCAAGGAATGGCTAATTTATTACCGAAGAGCAATATGGGCAGATAATGAGGTTGTTGAACAATGAGAAGTCAGATGATCACATGGCTAACATGGCAGGTAATGATTGTCACACCTCCTTTTGGCGCGCCCGCTACCCGGGGGTAGGAGCGCAATGGGAGTTTTTCCAATTTAAGTGACAATGTTCGAAACGGGATTATTTTATTTATTTCAGAGTCGCCACTTGGGATAAATTATGGTGTCCCAAGTCACCGATTTATTTAAATCCCGAATCGAGGAAATTTCGACTTTCCAAATGAAGTCTGCGAACCAGAAATTCTAAGTAAGGAATTCTGTTGACCCGAGGGAAGGTGTTAGGCACCCCCGGATCCCGTGGTTCTAGCACGGTCGCTTCAATTATTCTAAATGGCTAAAATTATCTGATTTTTTAAAAAAAATGTTTATAAATTATATGCTCTAATTAAACTTCAAACCGCTCTTTTAATTTTTTTGAAACCGGACCTAAAGAAAACAAAAACTAATTACAAACGGACTTGGATTTTTGACAAATATATAAAAAAAATATCCGAATTACTTACTTTGAAACTATGCTGATTAAAAAAAAACATTGTAAAAAAAAAAAAAACTAAACTAAAAATCAATTTATTTAACATGATATCTCTTAAAATTATTTCCAATTAAAGAATCATACCAAATGATATATTATTTCCTAACTTTGATTTATGGCCGGAGATTGAATGACAAGATATAAGCTAACGGAAAATTGATCAAAATATGCAAAATAGAAATAATTCAAATTGATCCAATTATTAAAAAGTAAGATTGTTTACTATCTTTAATTCGATGTTAATTAGCGAAAGCAGAACTATGCGATTAAAATCGATCTAACATTGGCATCTAAAACCCGGGCTAACTTATCTTATCTACTTAAGTATAAACAGATTTCAAGGGAAAATCAAGTGAAGAAATTCAATAATGATTCAAAATACCTTGCATTAATAATTAACATCAACCAAATTAATACCTTAAACATGCTTCAATTACTTGATTTTAACAAATTATCGATTTAACATATCAAGGAAAATCTCAATCCGTATTGGCTAGTTTTACTTGCATGGATCTAAATATATGCTAACAAAAATAGAAACTAGTTAAACATAACGAAAACTAAACGATAGTCTAAAAATAAATCAAGATTACAATACAAGCCTAACGGATTTTATTTTTTGAATTATTCATAACGAAAGTAAGAACTAAATAGACATACATAACGGTGCGCGCTCTTAAACCCTTAATGCCTAACAGTACAATCCTCAACATAACTAACACCCCCCAATTTAATGGATATCTAACAAAATTATTCATATGATGGCTTTGCGGCGATATTCAAAACATTCTTTCATTTCGTTTTCAGTAAAAGAATAGACAGCCCATAGATGTGTACCTGGAGATTGAATTACAACAAGAGGAAAGAGAGGTGAGTTGGCAGCAGCAGACAACAACTAACAGTACCAGCAACGACCAAGCAGAATCAATACAATAACAGCATCAAACGAACAACAATGACACCCAGATTCCAAAAACAGCTTTGAAGAAACAAATGGCCCAGGATAACAGGAAGTTCCAGGGATGTTTAAAGCCAAAACAGAGAGTACTTTCAGAGAATATCACTGTCCGTTTGTGTTCACTGTTTTACAGAAAGTGTTCTGTGAAACAGTTGTTTACAATCAGAGATATCAGAACATAAACAAAGATACAGGAAGTTCCAGGAATGGTTTAAAGCCAAAACAGAGAGTTTAAAGTGTGTGTGTATCTTCACTGTTGTTTTTAATCAGAGAGTATTATATGAGAGTATATGGAGTATATCCCTCTCTGTTTTTTTGTTGTGAAAAACAGTATGCTCTCTGTTGTGTTTTATAGCCTAGAGATCCAAAGCAACAACCCTTTCTTCTTCAGTTTCAGATCTGTCCAACACCTATTATTCCCCTTTTTCAAACCTTTTTCAATTGTATATTCCCTCTCATGTGTATCCTGATTCTAACAACTGACCAAGCACTCAACAAAGCTGAAAATACTCATTATTATCCTCACATTCTCTGATTATTCCACCCTGATTTGTCTAAAGGTGGGATTTATAATTAATCAAATCCTAAAGGTGCAAAACTAATGAAATACACTGCTGTCCAGCAAGTTTTAACAGTTCATTTCCATGTGTATTGCACTTTAAAGGTTGATTTTAGGGCTACTTAAATGGACTAACAGCTATATCCAATTCACAACCTAATTTAGAATCAACAATGGTTCAAAACAAACAATCCAACAATCAACTCAACATTCTGAAACAAACAACAAACCGAAAAATTTGAAATCAAGCAAAACAGTGAACCACTGCCCGGAATTTCAAACAACAAATTTGCGAATTGAAACGACGACATTCGTTAAGTCGAATCACAACATGTATGATCGACAACAAAAAGCCGACAAACAAATTCACAAATTTGTAACACTCAAAGCCGAGAGAAGAGAAGAAAGATGAAGCAAATACGAAACTAAATGTTCGACGACGCTAATCGACGCGAACCTGTATTCAACAACATCGGTAATCAAATAGACAAAACAGAACTTTAGAATTGACAATTCACTAACAGTGATTCTCGGCCAAAGCAGAGGAAAGAAGGAAAATGAAGCTAACTAATCGACGACGCTAATCGACGCAAACACATATTCTATATCATTCGATTAGCCGATTACGATATGCGTAATCGACAAACAAATCCGACAAAGCAGTGACTACACAATTTCGGACAGCATGTATAAATTCAATATCAAACAACTTAACGATATTAACGACGAATCGAATTCGATTCACAATCACTCGTTAAACAGCGAAGAATAACAAACAATCAAGTCGACCAAATAAAAGGTCCCAAGAGATGAAGAAAAACAGAAAATTCCTCGAAAAATATCCGAAGAATTTCAAACACAAATGAAAAATCCGAAAATGATTAAACTGAAAACGAGATGTATAAAAACAGAAAAATATTAAAAGAAAAAGAAAAATTACCTACGAAAATAGTGAGATCGGAAGTTCAGCCGTCTTGGGTTTTTAGAATCGAATGGAACTTAATCGAAGTATTTTCAAATGAAAATACCCCGATTAAAATCTATTAGATCCCAAATCTTGGTTAAATCGGACGAAATCCCTATTTTTTAAATATCTAGGGTTCTTGAATCAACTTGGTATTTGGGGCTTGACGGTTTGGAGAAAGATTTCGCGAGGGATCGCCGGTTTAGTGGTCGTCGGCGGCGGCGGTTCAGTGCGAGAAAAAGAAAAGAAAGGCCGCGCAGGGGTGCGGCGGCGGTTCGAAGGCGACTGTGGTCGTCGCTGTGGTTCGAACGTGGCTGTGTGGATGGACGATGGGCTGGGGTAATGGTGGCTGGTTGGACGATGGGCTGGGGTGATGGTGGCTGGTCGGATGCGTTGAAGAAGAAGAGAAGGAGGGAGGTGTTAGGCGGCTGTGTAAGAAAGAGGGAGAAGGATTTAGGGTTTGGGTAAATTAAAAATCTGATTTGGGTCTTTGGGTAATTAGAATTAGGCTAATGTTCTGGACCGTTAGATGAAGTGTCATCAACGGTCCAGATTGCACGATGGGAGATGGGGCGGTTCAGGGTGACGGGGCGGGTCATGGGTGTTGGGCTGGTATAATTTGGAGAGGTCTTTGGGTAATGAACATGTGGTCCAAGCCCAAATCAGATTTTTCTCTTAATTATTTCCTTTTCTCTTCTCTTTTAATTTTAATTCTCAATTTATTAAAACAAAAATTCTAATTTCACTACAAAATCAATTAAATTATAAGAAATACTAATTAAGTTATATTAACAATTAACACAATCAATTTAAACATCAATTAAATATAAATCACACAATTAGGCATTTAAATGCTAAAAATGTAAAAGATGAATTATTTCTTTTGTGATTTTCGTTTTCGTAAGATAAAATTAATTACTCCTAATTTCAAACTAGATAAGAAATGTAAGCATGACATATTTTTGTATTTTTTTTTATTAATTTAAACACATATAATCACGTATATACAAATGCAAACAAATACCAAAATAACACAAAAATTCACAAAAAATACACACCATAAAATAGACAATTTTTGTTTTGATTTTGTGGGAGTAATTCACGTTAGGCAAAAATCATGTGCTCACAATGTGCCCCTCTTTGCGCGGAAACCACGAAGAGTTTTCGTGCAAAGATAAATGAGCAAATACGAGCGATTTTTGCCTGTTTGAATACTCCGTGGGAAGCATTTTGAAAGAGTTTGACCGAGCCTTTGCTTCGGAGGCCTCCTACATATCCCGGGCTAAACAGGAATCAGGTCAATGTAGTTCGGGAAGTTTTGGTAGCTGGGACTACCGTGGACTGACACTTTGCTGTTACTGTTGCTATCGTTGCTGCTGTTGCTGCTTACTGCTTACTGATCTCCTTATTACACCAAAAGAAATCAAAGTCGAACTAGCTATGCTATCAAACTATGAGTTACAAGATTCCTATCTATGATTCTCTTGAAAACTTGATCTTGAATCTTAGCTGATTTGCTGTAGACCTCGATCTGAATCTTGATGCTCCACAAGCTGTACGTGCTTGTTTATTTCTGTAACATTGAGTGAAACGGAGTCGGCGGAGCTTGTTACTTCAATCATCTTCTGAGCAATCCGCGCCTTTGTTTACTCCAACGTTTGAAATCTTTTCTTTCGGTTCTTTTCTTCTTTTCTTCACTCTGGATTGATGTCCCATTTGTAGGTTATCTCGATCCTTGCGTCCCGAGGTCAAACCTATTTAGACAACAAAACAAACAAACGAACGAAATTTTCTGCCCCAGTTTTGCTAGGAAAATTTCGTGAGTTAGTTGTGACACAGAAAGTGATTAAAAGACTCTTTGGTACTGGGTAAGAAATCATGGTTTCAACAAACGTTCAACGGCTTTCTAGCCGGGATTTTGTAGAAAGGTTTCACGGCTTTCTGGCCGGAATTCAAACAATATCTAACGATTTTGGCCGTCAGATCCTCGGTTTTTTGGCCGGGGTAAAAATAAATGGCTCCGCAGTTTTCTGACTGGGGAGATCCTCGGTTTTCTGACCGGGATAAAAGTTTCACGGCTTTCGGCCGGAATTCAAACAATATCTAACGGTTTTTTGGTCGTCAGATCCTCGGTTTTTTGGCCGGGGTAAAAGTAAATGGCTCCGCAGTTTTCTGACTGGGGAGATCCTCGGTTTTCTGACCGGGATAAAAGTTTCACGGCTTTCTGGTCGGAATTCAAACAATATCTAACGGTTTTTGGCCGTCGGATCCTCGGTTTATCGGCCGGGGTAAAAGTAAATGGCTCCGCAGTTTTCTGACTGGGAGATCCTCGGTTTTCTGACCGGGATAAAAGTTTCACGGCTTTCCGGCCGGAATTCAAACAATATCTAACGGTTTTTGGCCGTCGGATCCTCGGTTTTTTGGCCGGGGTAAAAGTAAATGGCTCCGCAGTTTTCTGACTGGAGATCCTCGGTTTTCTGACCGGGATAAAAGTTTCACGGCTTTCGGCCGGAATTCAAACAATATCTAACGGTTTTTGGCCGTCGGATCCTCGGTTTTTGGTCGGGTAAAAGTAAATGGCTCGCAGGTTTTCGACCGGGAGATCCTCGGTTTCCGACCGGATAAAAGTTTCACGGCTTTCTAGCCGAATTCAAACACTATCTAACGGTTTTTGGCCGTCGGATCCTCGGTTTTTGGTCGGGTAAAAGTAAATGGCTCGTCAGCTTCTGACCGGGAGATCCTCGGTTTCCGACCGGATAAAAGTTTCGCGGCTTTCGGCCGAATTCAAACAATATCTAACGGTTTTTTGGCCGTCGGATCCTCGGTTTTTGGTCGGGTAAAAGTAAATGGCTCGCAGTTTTCGATCGGGAGATCCTGGTTCACGACCGGATAAAAGTTTCACGGCTTTCGGTCGGAATTCAAACAATATCTAACGGTTTTTGGCCGTCGGATCCTCGGTTTTTTGGTCGGGGTAAAAGTAAATGGCTAGCAGTATGCTGGGCGCCATCACGACCGGATAAAAGTTTCACGGCTTTCTCGGAATTCAAACAATATCTAACGGTTTTTGGCCGTCGGATCCTCGGTTTTTGGCCGGGTAAAAGTAAATGGCTCGCAGTTTTCTGACCGGGAGATCCTCGGTTTTCGACCGGGATAAAAGTTTCACGGCTTTCGGCCGGAATTCAAACAATATCTAACGGTTTTTGGCCGTCGGATCCTCGGTTTTTGGCCGGGTAAAAGTAAATGGCTCCGCAGTTTTCGACCGGGAGATCCTCGGTTTCCGACCGGATAAAAGTTTCACGGCTTTCCGGCCGAATTCAAACAAATTCTAACGGTTTTTGGCCGTCGGATCCTCGGTTTTTGGCCGGGTAAAAGTAAATGGCTCGCAGTTTTCTGACTGGGAGATCCTCGGTTTCGACCGGATAAAAGTTTCACGGCTTTCGGCCGAATTCAAACAATATCTAACGGTTTTTGGCCGTCGATCCTCGGTTTTTTGGCCGGGTAAAAGTAAATGGTTCCGCAGCTTTTGACTCGGGAGAGGCGCCATCACGACCGGATAAAAGTTTCACGGCTTTCGCCGAATTCAAACAAATTCTAACGGTTTTTGGCCGTCGGATCCTCGGTTTTTGGTCGGGGTAAAGTAAATGGCTCCGCAGCTTTTCGACTCGGGAGATCCTCGGTTTTCCGACCGGGATAAAATTTTCACGGCTTTCTGGCCGGAATTCAAACAATATTTAACGGGGTCCAAACAGATATTGGACTGATATGATTTGATTCTCTTTTTTCGGAGTTTTCATTTTCTTTTCTTTCATTTTTTTTTGGCCTTCTTTTAGGCGTTCTTTTTAACCATCAACAAATGCATAGGATAAACCTCTAAAAGAAACTTACCTTTTTATGTGTTTTCCTTGTTCCAAAGCCATTTCAAAGCTTGCGTATTTCACTTGTTTGAGTGGTACCTTCTTCTTGCACAATTAAACAGACCTGCTTTCAACAAAGAACATTTTATCAGTTGAAAAAAAAAGTGGTTGGCTTTGCGGCCTTGGTTATCTTCATTGCTTGATCGTTTCCCCATTTCCATCGAGAAGTTTGCTACCAATTGTCTTTGGGATGACTTCCTTTCGAACTGACCGGGTTCATTCCCGGAATTCCATGGGGATTTTCCATGTAGGTTCTATCCTTCTGCCTTATTCTGTCTCTTCCAAGACCTTAACCTTTGATTTCCGTTTCCTTTCTAAAACTCTTTTCCTTTGGAAACAATCGATCATTACGATCCAATCGTGGATTGTAACAATACACCACTGAGGCTGTTTTTCTTTTCTTCTTTACCAGGCGGAGTCCTGTAAAACCGGTCTTGTCACCTTCCTTTGTAATATTTTCATAATTAAAATTAAACCGAAAGGGATTCAAAGAAGAAGAATGAATCAAAGAATGGAAAAACATATCAAAGATAGAGGAGTCCCTTTCGAGGGAGAAAAGAAGGACTTATCTGAGGTATACGCTGACTCTAACCAACATGACATGCTCCTCGGACTAGATGCTTGATCGTCACAAAACTCCCATTTTCTTATGAACCAAAACGGGTCTATATTTCCGAGCTAAGGAGCCGTGCCGGGACCTCTCGTGGTGAAACAAACTTTTCGGTTGATAGCGCCCTTTTGCGGGTTTTCGCCAATCGACCTCTCTCATTTCTCTTCTCACCATCGCCAGATAGCACTGTTTGCGTGTTTTTACCAACGAGCTCTCTCATTTTGTATTTCTCTACTTCCATCGTCTTATGGTGCCCGAAGGTTTTCACCAATAAGACTCTCTCATTTTATTTCTCTACTTCCATCGTCTTATGGTGCCCGAAGGTTTTCACCAATAAGACTCTCTCATTTTATTTCTTTTCATTCCAGGAACCCCGGATCGTAACAATGATGTTTTCACAACTTCCAATCGATCTTGAAGGAATTGTACTCGGTTCGGGTAACAAGAATTGTAAACAAAATTACAACTTTGGAATCATCTTGACGGATTTTAAACCGAATCAAAAATATCATCTGCCCCAGTTTCATTTTTGGGGAAACCGGGATTTTTGATTTGGTGTGACTGAACCTCAGGAAGAGGTTGCCTACGTATCCTTTCGGAATCAAGTCAGAACGTAGTTCAGAAACTTTGTTTTGTTTTGTTTTGTTTTTTTTTTTTTTTTTTTTTTTTTTTTTTTTGATTTGGATTCCAAAGAGGGTAGCCAAAGAAAGGTAACCGGCTCAAAGGGTTTACAAAAGGGTTGGTAGTGTTTGGGTAGCGGGAATAAAAGCCTTCAATCATTTCGACTTGTGAGGACCTCATTGAAGCAAGTTCAGACATAATACCTTTTCACAGCATCTGCATTCACAGCCGTTTCAGGATCTTTTCCTTCCATGTCTCCCAAGTACAACGCTCCTCTTGGCAGTATCTTCCTGATGATGTATGGTCCTTTCCAGTTAGGAGCGAATTTTCCTTTCGCTTCCTCATGATGTGGAAGAATGCGTCTTAAAACCAACTGACCTACTTCGAAATTTCTCGGTCGTACTTTCTTGTTGTAAGCACGAGCCATTCTTTGTTGGTACAGTTGTCCGTGACAGACTGCAACCATTCGCTTTTCATCGATCAAAGTTAATTGCTCCAAACGAGTCTTAACCCACTCGCTATCTTCAATCTCTGCTTCAACAATTGTACGAAGTGAAGGAATTTCTACCTCTGCCGGTATCACAGCCTCAGTTCCATAGACTAGCAGGTATGGAGTTGCTCCCACCGATGTGCGTATTGTAGTACGGTATCCCAGTAAAGCGAACGGTAATTGTTCATGCCATTGTCTAGAACTTTGGATTGTTTTTCTCAAAATCTTCTTAATGTTTTTGTTCGCTGCTTCCACGACACCATTTGCTTTGGGCCGATAAGGGTGGAGTTCCTATGCGTTATTTTGAATTGCTCGCATATTTCTTCCATCAAACGACTATTCAAATTCGCAGCATTGTCTGTGATGATAGTTGCAGGTATACCAAAACGACAGATAAGATTTGAGTGTACAAAATCCACCACAGCTTTCTTAGTGACTGATTTGAGAGTGATGGCTTCAACCCATTTTGTGAAGTAATCGATAGCCACTAGTATGAATCGGTGTCCATTCGAGGCTTTCGGCTCAATCGGGCCGATGACATCCATTCCCCAAGCGACAAATGGCCACGGTGCTGACATAGGATGCAGCTCAGTTGGAGGTGCATGAATCAGATCTCCATGTACCTGACATTGATGGCATTTTCGGACAAAACCGAAACAATCTTTTTCCATGGTCATCCAATAATATCCTGCTCGAAGGATTTTCTTGGCTAAGACATACCCATTCATATGAGGCCCGCATACTCCCGCATGTACTTCGTGCATGATTCTTCCTGCTTCTTCGGCATCAACACACCTTAAAAGGTTAAGATCCGGGGTTCTTTTGTACATGACCTCGCCGCTCAAAAAGAAACCACCTGCATGTCGCCTAATGGTCCTCTTTTGATCTCCAGTAGCATGTTCTGGGTATTCTTGCGTTTTCAGAAATCTCCTGATATCGTAATACCATGGCTTGACGATTGGTCCTTCTTCGATCGCATTGCAATAACCGTGGCTTTCTCTGATTTGAATTTCCAAGGGATTGACATGGGCGTTGCCCGGATAAGGTAGCATTGAAGCTAAAGTGGCAAGTGCATCAGCTAGTTCATTGTGACATCGTGGGATATACCTGAACTCTATCGATGCAAATCGCTTGCCAAGAATGTTCACGTGCTGTCGGTAAGGGAGGAGTTTAATGTCTCGAGTTTCCCATTCACCTTGAGATTGTTTGATAATTAGATCTGAATCTCCCATGATCAACAAATCTTCGACACCTTGATCAATTGCCATGTTCATACCCATGATACAAGCTTCATACTCACCCGTATTGTTTGTGCAGAAGAAACGGAGCCTAGTCGTGGCCGGATAATGCTGACCAGTAGGAGAGATCAAGATTGCCCCAATCCCTACACCTTTAGCGTTTACCGCTCCATCGAAAAACATTTTCCAAGCATGATTGTCTTCCGAAACAACTTCTGTCGTATTTACCTTTTCATCAGGAAAGTAGGTATTCAATGGTTGATACTCTTCGTCGATCGGGTTCTCGGCCAAATGGTCCGCCAATGCTTGGGCCTTCATTGCCGTGCGAGTGACATAGACTATGTCAAACTCAGTGAGCAGGATTTGCCACTTTGCCAATCTTCCGGTGGGCATCGGTTTCTGGAATATATACTTCAAAGGATCCAACCGAGTAATGAGGTGAGTCGTATGGGCTTGGAGGTAGTGTCTCAATTTCGGAGCGACCCAAGTTAAAGCACAACACGTTCTTTCCAGCAAAGTGTACTTGACCTCATAATTAGTGAATTTCTTGCTCAGGTAGTAAATCGCATGCTCTTTCTTCTCTGCCGCATCACGTTGTCCGAGAACACAACCAAAAGAGTTTTCCAAGACTGTTAAATACAAGAAAAGAGGTCTCCCTGGCTCTGGCGGGACTAAGACTGGAGGGTTTGACAGATATTCTTTGATCTTGTCAAAAGCTTCTTGGCATTCAGTTGTCCATTTGATTGCAGCGTCTTTCTTCAACAACTTGAATATGGGTTCACATGTGGAAGTCAACCGAGCGATGAACCTACTGATGTAGTTCAGTCGGCCTAGAAGACTCATTACATCTTTCTTTGTTCTGGGAGGAGGTAAATCCCGGATGGATTTTATCTTTGTGGGATCTAATTCAATACCTCTTCTACTGACTATGAAACCCAAAAGTTTACCTGACGGGACTCCAAAAGCGCATTTGGCCGGATTCAGTTTCAAATCGTACTTCCGCAACCTCTCGAAGAATTTCCTCAAGTCTCGCACATGATCGCCTTGAGTTCTGGATTTGATGATCACATCGTCCACGTACACCTCTATTTCCTGATGCATCATGTCGTGGAAAATGGCAGTCATAGCTCTCATGTATGTTGCTCCTGCGTTTTTCAAGCCGAATGGCATGACTCTGTAACAGTAAGTTCCCCAAGGTGTGGTAAAAGTAGTCTTCTCGGCGTCCTCTTCATCCATCAACACTTGATGATATCCCGCATAACAATCCACAAACGACTGTATCTCATGTTTGGCACAGTTATCAACAAGGATGTGGATGTTCGGTAAAGGAAAGTTATCTTTAGGACTCGCTTTATTCAAATCTCGGTAGTCAACACATACTCGAGTTTTTCCATCTTTCTTTGGCATGGGCACAACATTAGCCAACCACGTGGTGTATTGTACCACTCGAATTACCCCTGTTTTCAACTGCTTAGTGATTTCTTCTTTGATTTTATCACTGATGTCAGTCTTGAACTTTCTCTGCTTCTGTTGCACTGGGCGACAGTCAGGGTAGATTGGTAATTTGTGCACCACTAGATCAGCTCCTAATCCCGGCATGTCATCGTAAGACCAAGCAAACACGTCTTTAAATTCAAACAAGAGTTGGATTATTGCATCTCGTGTTTTCTCATCTGTGTGGATGCTTATCTTGGTCTCTCGGACTTCTTCATCACTTCCCAAATTAACCGGTTCGGTGTCATTCAAGTTTGGCTTAGGTTTATTCTCGAAATGTTCCAATTCTCGATTTATTTCCCTAAAAGCCTCGTCTTCATCGTATTCCGGTTCTTGGTTCATTATTTCCAGATTAGGTGGCGTGTTCGGATTTGAGCATGAGTTCCGCAAGCATGTCATGTTATTTAAAGCCGCATTATTAGGATTGAAAAGGAAGAATAAATAACAAAATTAGAAAGAGTGCAAAAGTAAGGAAATATTTATTTTATTTTCTTGGAATTTTCTGAAAACAAACAAAATTACATTGGGGAAACCAAAAATACAAGAAAACAAAGAAAAACATCCAAGCTACATCCTGAAGTAACTTGTGATGAAGGAAAAACGACAGGACAAATCTACCAGAACTCCCGCCTGATTGGGAAGGGTGTGGCTTTCCAATTTTGCAATTTAGCTTCAGGGCCCACATACAGCACCTCAGCGGTGCTTGTTCCTTCTCCCGATTGGACCATATTAACATCATAGAGCATTTGCCTCATGGCCCCACATATGTCTTCAATTTCCTCCGCCGTAAAGACCTCGTCTTCTTCTTCTTCACTGTACCTTGGTCGGACAAAAGTTTGGTACGGATGTGGCAATGGTTGCGGCAGAACCCATCCTTTCTCCTTTCTCTTGTTGGCCCACCTCTCGTCTTCAGGGGTTGGGCGAAAGCCCCCTCCGAAAAACTTTTCAGCTACAGGTAAAGTTATCAGCTTCGGCACTCCTTGTAGGGACTTTCCTAAACCTTTTCCTGGCTGGAAGCCATGTTTAATCATTTCTTTCGCCACCATGATGGAGGCATTAGACAAAAAAGGTTGGGGGAGAGGGTTCCCTTCTTCGTGTTGGTCTGCCAACACAATCTCGAAAGCTTGATAGACAATGTTTTCGCTTCCCGCTTCCGCTTCCAAGCAAGGTATGGATGGATCTCGGTAAATTGATTGCTCATCTTCCCCGTGGACCACGATCTCTTGTCCCTTGTGCTCAAATTTCAACATCTGATGGAGGGTAGAGGGCACAGCTCCGGCCGCATGAATCCATGGTCTCCCTAGAAGAAAATTGTAAGAAGTGTCCATATCCAAGACTTGGAATGTTACTTCGAAGTCCACCGGGCCGATGGTCATAATCACATCAATCTCTCCGACAGTATCTCTTTTCACACCGTCAAAAGCTCGCACACATATGTTGTTAGGCCGAATCCTTTCAGCCCCGATTCCTATGCGGCCTAAAGTGGAAAGTGGGCATATGTCTACCCCCGAACCCCCATCAACCAGGACCCTCTTCATATAGTAGCCTTCGCTTTTGACAGTCAAATGCAAAGCTTTGTTGTGGGCGGCACCCTCCAAAGGCAAATCAGCTTTACTGAAGGAAATCTGATTGATCGCGAAGAATCTTTCTGTCATCCTTTCAAGTTGTTCGGATGAAGTCTCAATAGGCACGTATGCCTCATTCAAAGCTTTTAGCAAGACCTTTTGATGTTCAGTAGACTTCATTAGAAGGGACAACATCGACACCTGCTCTGGGCATTTACGCAGTTGGTCTATCACCTCATAATCAGGCATTTGCATCTTTTGAAAAAAGACCTCTGCTTCTTCAGCACTTACAGGTTTTTTCGACGGGAAACGCCTTTGTGTGGCGTTATTTACCTCCCGTGTGTTTAAGTACTTCTGTCCTAGGACACTCTCAGATGAATTTCCCGCAATCTCTTTCCCTTTGCGCGTAACAAGTGTTCGTTGGTAGCTCCAGGGTACTGCGGACGGATCTGTCATTGGTTTTTGTTGCACGCGTGCAATAACCACAGGTTCATCTGGTTTTCGGGCCACATAAGTTCCCTTTGGTACATACATTGATGTTTCTCTCTTTAAATGGAACTTCTTGGGGGCACCTATGGACAATGGTTTTTCCACTCTACCTCGTGGGAGGTAAAGGACTCCGCCCTTCCGAGACGATGCTTTCAATTCAATCGTCTTTTCGGATTTGGTTTCAAGAGCTTCAACCTTTTTCCCCATTTTCTCTTGTTTCGGGGTAGCCTCAGGACGCTTCTCTATGTTGGCGATGGCGATTATCGCTTTCAAAGCCGGGTCAAATTCTTTGTCGTCACAAATCATCCGAATCACCGGTCCGTTGTTGTGGGCTGGTAATGGGTTGTTTGTCACATTTGGGATGTCTTCATCCGCGAAGACGATCCTCCCTTGATTGATCAATTCTTGCACTGCCTTCTTTAACGTCCAACAATTGTCAGTACTGTGTCCTTCAACACCTGAATGATATGCACAGTATATCCCCCTCTGGTAGGCAGGAGAGTCTGGATTCTGCCTGTTCTGCGGAACATGCTGCAATAGGTTTTCTTGCCCGAGTTTTGGGAAAAGAGTGGAATACGGCTCCCCAATCGGTGTAAAGCTCGTTTTGGGTTGCTCACGGTGGCGAGCGTTATTTGGCCGTGGATTATACTGGTTTGGGTAAGGAGGTTGGTTTCTCTGGAATGGAGGTGGATTCCTGTTGGCTGGTGGCTGTGGCCGTGCCTGAGGTTGAATGTTCATGACTGCATAGGGTGGAGGCGGAGGGGCATAAGCCATGCCGTGATGTGGATAATAATGTTGGGGGGCCCTGTCGGAGAATACCTGCCTTGAGGTTCGATATCTCCTGTCTTCTACCGCCGCCATAGCAGATTCTTCTTTCTTCTTGCTTCGGGGCATCCCTCCAGACCCGCCTTGAATGGCTTGGGAAGTTGCCCGAATGGCCGCTTGGCTCAAAATTCGCCCTGTTTTCAAGCCATTTTCTACCATCTCTCCGATCTTGATAGCTTCGGCAAAAGGTTTTCCCATTGCCGACATCATATTTTGAAAGTAATCGGGCTCTTGAGCTTGGAGAAAAGTCGTGACCATTTCAATTTCGTCCATGGGGGGTTTCACCCTGGACGCTTGCTCTCGCCACTTGATGGCATATTCTCCGAAGCTTTCTGAGGGCTTCTTTTTTAAGTTCGATAGAGAATTCCCGTCCGGCGCAATATCGATGTTGTATTGGAATTGTTTTACAAAATCTCTGGCCAGATCATCCCAGATGTGCCATCGAGATATGTCTTGATCCATATACCATTCCGATGCTATTCCGACCAAACTCTCTCCGAAGTACGCCATCAACAATTCTTCTTTGCCGCCGGCACCCCTCAATTGATTGCAGTATTTCTTCAAATGAGCAATGGGGTCGCCATGTCCGTTGTACTTTTCGAACTTTGGTGTCTTAAAACCTGATGGCAAATGGACGTGCGGGAACATGCACAGATCGGCGTAAGATACACTCTTCTGTCCACTCGGACCTTGCATGTTCTTAAAGCTTTGTTCCAAACTCCTCATTCTTTTTGCCATCTCCTCCTGCTCGGGGGTCTTTGGATTTTGGCTCGGTAGGAACTCATATCGAGGTGGCTGAGAATATGTATTGGCTGCAACCTGGGTATGGTCCCGTGTGAGCGGTGGTGCTGGGAATGTAAAGGATGAGGAGTCGAAGAATGGAGTATGTGCGGTGAGGTGCGTTGTGATTGGAACCGGCAATTCAACGGACGTTCTTGCAGATGTATCATGTGGTGCTACCCGAGGATGGGATGTGGAGGGTGATTCAGAGAGGTTTGTAGCATTGGAATACCCGAACATAGTAGGCGGGTAATTGATGGGGGTATTTGAAATACCGCTTGACCTGAGAAGAATTTCAGGGAACCCAGGGACCAGACTCGGGGGCTCTTTCCCGTTGTTCCAATCGTCCAACATCTCGAGCATGCGGCAACGCAAGATTCTATTCTCCTCCAAAGCTGCCGACTCAGTAGCCGGGATGGTTGTCAATGAGCTTTCCTCTGAAACGGGAATGGTTGCTAAAGGCATTTCTGAAGACATGTCGGCACCCTTTTTGATCTAGTAAAATAGGAATGAGTACTTTCAGGCTGCCGAACTTTTCCTTTGGACCTTGTGAAGTACGAATGTGGTGCCAGATTACCGCAAAGTCAACCACTTTTACTAAAACCTGGATTTTGGCAAACAAACGGTTAGTCCGAAACAACATAACAGATAAGTAATCTCACGTTGGGTGTGATGCACTTATACAGGTGACAATGTTGCTACATGTATTCGTTTGCGATGCGTCATTCCGGTTTGTATCGATTTTCTTTTTCTCTTAACTTCTTTCCCCTCCCCCTTTTTTTCATTTTTATTTTTATTTATTTATTTTTTAGTGATGGTCGAATCTTATGTGGATTGCCTACGTATCATGTCCCCGCATGAATCAGACCGAGCGTAGTTCGGAAACAATAGACATAAGATGAAGTGTTCATGAATTTTATTTCAACAAACTTAAAACTTGAAACACTTGCAAAATACAACAATGGAGAAAAACTTGTAAAAGGACAAACAGACTCTAAAACAAAAGACTCTCCTAAGCATGTTCCAACGCCTCGAATCTTTGCGCCCGGGGGGCGTTGTTTGGCCTTGCTGCAGTTCTTGGGGTGAGATCTTTCTGTATACTTCCCAATTCTGCCATGACCTGGTGGACACATTCCATGATTGAAGAAAAGAGGGCAGGCCGAGGTACTTGTTCGCAGTTCAAACACTTCATAGTAATGTAGTGCCCGATCTCATTGATCCTGGTTCTGATTATGTCTTTTTCTCTGAGCAGCTGCCCTATGTGCCCGTTCTTTGCCCCTAATACTTGAGAGTTGCCGGAGACATGGTCCAAGAGCCTATCTATTTGTCTTTCCATCCGTGCCATCAAGTTGTGACAACGGTCTCTATCTGCTTTAGCATCCTGGACTTGCCCGAGAGTTCGCTCTTTAAGAGTGGCATTTGCTTTTCTCAAATCAACGATGATTGCATCATAGTCTTTCTCTACTTGTTGTAGACGGAGTTCTTCTTGGTGGGCCGCTCTCTTCCATTTTGTTCGGATTGCAACCAAAGCCGCTTTTGCCTTCTCCAAGTCTTCTTGGTGTTCAAAGGCTTTTCTTTCCAAATCGTTTATCAGCATTTGATCACTCCGACTCCTCCTCGACCTTTCTGCGGCCAATTGCATCTCTTGAATTCGAGTTTGGAGTGCTTCTCTTTCCTGCTCCCAACCGGCCCTTTCCCGATCGAAGTCAGCCTGTTGTATGTCCATGGCTGCTTCCAGGATTCCTTTGTCTTCTTTTAAAGTGTTGATGCAAGATTGGAGATTTTGTGCTGTTTCATGCTCAACCTCTCTAACTCTGGCTTCTATTTCTCTCTCCCAATCGACGGCATACTTCACTGACCTTTCTGACCTTTGCTCTGGTGTTGGTTGGTTGTGGAACCATTCAAGATAAGCGAGACTCACTTCTCCCCGTTCCCGGTCGGCAACCATTTCGTTGATGTCGGAGAGTCGACTACCGAACCAAACCTTCTGTGCATAAGTCTCCCTCGGGGTCTCTTCTGCCACAAATTCCCATACAAATGATCGCATATCCTCGATTGGGGCCTTTTTCTGTTCTCTTCCCAGCTGCCGCATGACACGTAGCGGGGCATATGGTTGGAAACCCCCGAAACCCATTAATATGTAGAATGGGCGGTATGTCGACATATGCATGATTTTGGCGGAAGGGAACCAATAATAATTCCAGGTAAGTTGATCGGCTCTCAAAGAGTTGAGGAGTTCTTGCCAAGTCCTCAAGTCTTCTGGAAGGTTACAACGGGCGGCTCTGTTTGTATGACAGCGAATATAATTCAGCCAATCTGCTTTGAAGTTTATCACAATTGGGTGATGGTAGAGGTGCTCTATAAACCACATTTGTAATAAAATATTGCAACCCTCAAAATAGTCTTGTCCTTCTTGGCACCGAGTTAAGGCCCGGAAGATGTCTCCTAGTATCATCGGAAGAACAGTGTGTTCCTCGTTACTCTGTAGATATGAGACCACCGCAGCTAAACGGATTCTGATGCGTCCACCACGTTCGGGAAAAACCATGGTTCCCAAAAAGCGATCATGAAAGCATAGATTCTTAAATCTCCCCAGGCGTCATAATTTAGTTGGTTAACAAATTCGACGTTTGAGAATTTCCCAAACCCTTCCTTATCACCAAATCTGTCGTAGAGATAATCTAGTGGCACCCAACCGTTCTCCAGGACAACCGAGGGGAACCCGCCGGAGACATAGCTTTTTCAAGAAGTTATTCACACTCATCTGCCTAGGAGCTGCAGGTCTCATCTTGTGCAAATCTCTTCCGAGCCCTGTGAGTCCGCCCAATTCTTCCAAAGTGGGTGTCATTTCACAATCCCGGAATTTGAACACATTGCTTGTTGAGTCCCAAAAACTCACTAAAGCTTTGATCACATTTTTATCCGGTTTTATCATCATGATGTCCGGAAGAAATTTGAGATGCTTGTGAACTTGATTTCTTTCCCAAGCTGAAAAACTAGTCCACCATTTACGGAGCCGATCTGGGGTTTTGTCCTGGACCATGAACATAGATGGCATTTCGTCTCTCACCCTTTTTTGGCCGATTCGTTGCGAGGAAGTCATGCTGATCCTAGAAAAGATAAAAAATGGATTTAAGATTTTTTTTTTTTTTTTTTTTTTTATTTTTTATTATATATATAAAAAAAACGAATCTTGTTAATACGGCCTTTCAGCACTTGAAGAAGATTTGAAGGCTGTATAACAGGATACTAGTGTGATATCTATATTCCGTTTTGCAAAATTAGTCCTCCGGCGCCCCTTTTGAGGCGTTTGGCTATTTTTGCAAAATTTCCTAACTCTCGACTAAGAACAAAAAATCCTAATTCTAATATATTTTTTTTTTATTTTTTTTTATTATTTTTTTTATTTTCTTAAAAAAAAATCAGTATTAGTTGAGCCCGATATGGGTTGCCTACGTATCTCATTTTTGGTGAGAATCAAACTTGCGTAGTTCGAAAATAAAAGAACTAAATCATTTTAAGAAAAGAAAACGAACTATTTTTTAAACAGCATTTCTAAAACAAATTATTTTCAAAGGAACTAAGAAAATTTATTTGGAAATTTATTTTCAAAGAAACTAAACTATTTTTGTAAAATTAAGAAAATTTATTTGGAATTTTTTTTTTTACATTTTTCAGAATTTATTTTTAAAGAACTAACTATTTTCGTAAAATTAAGAGAATTTATTTTTTTTTTTTTTTTTTTTGCATTTTTTCAGAAATTATTTTCAAAGAACTAACTATTTTCATAAAATTAAGAAAATTTATTTGAAATTTTTTGCAATTTTTCAGAATTTATTTTCAAAGAATTAACTATTTTCATAAAATTAAGAAAATTTAGTTTGGAATTTTTGCAATTTTTCAGAATTTATTTTCAAAGAATTAACTATTTTCATAAAATTAAGAAAATTTAGTTTGGAATTTTTTATTTTTATTTTTTTTTTATTATTATTTTTTTTTTATTTTTTGCATTTTTTTTTTTAGAATTTATTTTCAAGGAACCAACTATTCTCATAAAATTATTTTAACTATATACCCTGACGTTTTCCACTTCTTCCTCTTTTTAACAAACCGATCGGCATGTAAGATCGAAACAAATAAATGCACAC
The DNA here is from genome assembly GCA_032618575.1 of Nicotiana noctiflora. NCBI lineage: Eukaryota > Viridiplantae > Streptophyta > Magnoliopsida > Solanales > Solanaceae > Nicotiana > Nicotiana noctiflora. The sequence goes on from JASVEL010006964.1 coordinate 155,044, forward strand.
AAAAAGATGCAACAAGTTGGTCTTTTTGTTTCGGGTACACCTGTCCTAGACAGGCCCAACCCCTGTGTTGAGCCTCCTAAGTCAAATATGCACATGATGCAAATAAACGTTCCTATCGGGGATCCGGCATAAGGTCTTGTTATTCTAAGTCATCATCCTGTTGGAAAAGTTGTCTAGACTGGCTTTAACTCGAGCGGACAACTCGAGCCGAAGAGTGTCAGTGCACCGGTAGCATGGCTTTCCGGCTTAATTGACAAAACTCTCCGCCTAAACACGTGTGACTACAAAATCCTTCACCGGGTGCCAAGCACCACAGCTATCTTGAGAAAAACGGGCTATGTCCAGCAAATGCCCGGTATTGTAAAAAGACTCAAAAAGAGAAAAAAAAAAAAATGGGTATCGGCACAATTTATATACCGTTCACAAAATATCAAAGCGGTAAAACAACATTTAGCATATAAAATATAAACATGTAATAGAATCAGATAATAAGTAAGCCAAATAAAATAATTATTCAAAGCTCGAATTCTTAAACCCTGAACCAGTAGTTCTGGGTTTGTTTCCCCAGCAGAGTCGCCAGAGCTGTCACACCTCCTTTTGGCGCGCCCGCTACCCGGGGGTAGGAGCGCAATGGGAGTTTTTCCAATTTAAGTGACAATGTTCGAAACGGGATTATTTTATTTATTTCAGAGTCGCCACTTGGGATAAATTATGGTGTCCCAAGTCACCGATTTATTTAAATCCCGAATCGAGGAAATTTCGACTTTCCAAATGAAGTCTGCGAACCAGAAATTCTAAGTAAGGAATTCTGTTGACCCGAGGGAAGGTGTTAGGCACCCCCGGATCCCGTGGTTCTAGCACGGTCGCTTCAATTATTCTAAATGGCTAAAATTATCTGATTTTTTAAAAAAAATGTTTATAAATTATATGCTCTAATTAAACTTCAAACCGCTCTTTTAATTTTTTTGAAACCGGACCTAAAGAAAACAAAAACTAATTACAAACGGACTTGGATTTTTGACAAATATATAAAAAAATATCCGAATTACTTACTTTGAAACTATGCTGATTAAAAAAAAACATTGTAAAAAAAAAAAAAACTAAACTAAAAATCAATTTATTTAACATGATATCTCTTAAAATTATTTCCAATTAAAGAATCATACCAAATGATATATTATTTCCTAACTTTGATTTATGGCCGGAGATTGAATGACAAGATATAAGCTAACGGAAAATTGATCAAAATATGCAAAATAGAAATAATTCAAATTGATCCAATTATTAAAAAGTAAGATTGTTTACTATCTTTAATCCGATGTTAATTAGCGAAAGCAGAACTATGCAATTAAAATCGATCTAACATTGGCATCTAAAACCCGGGCTAACTTATCTTATCTACTTAAGTATAAACAGATTTCAAGGGAAAATCAAGTGAAGAAATTCAATAATGATTCAAAATACCTTGCATTAATAATTAACATCAACCAAATTAATACCTTAAACATGCTTCAATTACTTGATTTTAACAAATTATCGATTTAACATATCAAGGAAAATCTCAATCCGTATTGGCTAGTTTTACTTGCATGGATCTAAATATATGCTAACAAAAATAGAAACTAGTTAAACATAACGAAAACTAAACGATAGTCTAAAAATAAATCAAGATTACAATACAAGCCTAACGGATTTTATTTTTTGAATTATTCATAACGAAAGTAAGAACTAAATAGACATACATAACGGTGCGCGCTCTTAAACCCTTAATGCCTAACAGTACAATCCTCAACATAACTAACACCCCCCAATTTAATGGATATCTAACAAAATTATTCATATGATGGCTTTGCGGCGATATTCAAAACATTCTTTCATTTCGTTTTCAGTAAAAGAATAGACAGCCCATAGATGTATACCTGGAGATTGAATTACAACAAGAGGAAAGAGAGGTGAGTTGGCAACAGCAGACAGCAACTAACAATACCAGCAACGACCAAGCAAAGTCAATACAATAACAGCATCAAACGAACAACAATGACACCCAGATTCCAAAAACAGCTTTGAAGAAACAAATGGCCCAGGATAACAGGAAGTTCCAGGGATGTTTAAAGCCAAAACAGAGAGTACTTTCAGAGAATATCACTGTCCGTTTGTGTTCACTGTTTTACAGAAAGTGTTCTGTGAAACAGTTGTTTACAATCAGAGATATCAGAACATAAACAAAGATACAGGAAGTTCCAGGAATGGTTTAAAGCCAAAACAGAGAGTTTAAAGTGTGTGTGTATCTTCACTGTTGTTTTTAATCAGAGAGTATTATATGAGAGTATATGGAGTATATCCCTCTCTGTTTTTTTTTGTGTGTCTCCAAACTTTTTCTTAACAGTGAGTTCTCTGTTGTGTTTTATAGCCTAGAGATCCAAAGCAATAACCCTTTCTTCTTCAGTTTCAGATCTGTCCAGCACCTATTATTCCCCTTTTTCAAACCTTTTTCAATTGTATATTCCCTCTCATGTGTATCCTGATTCTAACAACTGACCAAGCACTCAACAAAGCTGAAAATACTCATTATTATCCTCACATTCTCTGATTATTCCAACCTGATTTGTCTAAAGGTGGGATTTATAATTAATCAAATCCTAAAGGTGCAAAACTAATGAAATACACTGCTGTCCAGCAAGTTTTAACAGCTCATTTCCATGTGTATTGCACTTTAAAGGTTGATTTTAGGGCTACTTAAATGGACTAACAGCTATATCCAATTCACAACCTAATTTAGAATCAACAATGGTTCAAAACAAACAATCCAACAATCAACTCAACATTCTGAAACAAACAACAAACCGAAAAATTTGAAATCAAGCAAAACAGTGAACCACTGCCCGGAATTTCAAACAACAAATTTGCGAATTGAAACGACGACATTCGTTAAGTCGAATCACAACATGTATGATCGACAACAAAAAGCCGACAAACAAATTCACAAATTTTGTAACACTCAAAGCCGAGAGAAGAGAAGAAAGATGAAGCAAATACGAAACTAAATGTTCGACGACGCTAATCGACGCGAACCTGTATTCAACAACATCGGTAATCAAATAGACAAAACAGAACTTTAGAATTGACAATTCACTAACAGTGATTCTCGGCCAAAGCAGAGGAAAGAAGGAAAATGAAGCTAACTAATCGACGACGCTAATCGACGCAAACACATATTCTATATCATTCGATTAGCCGATTACGATATGCGTAATCGACAAACAAATCCGACAAAGCAGTGACTACACAATTTCGGACAGCATGTATAAATTCAATATCAAACAACTTAACGATATTAACGACGAATCGAATTCGATTCACAATCACTCGTTAAACAGCGAAGAATAACAAACAATCAAGTCGACCAAATAAAAGGTCCCAAGAGATGAAGAAAAACAGAAAATTCCTCGAAAAATATCCGAAGAATTTCAAACACAAATGAAAAATCCGAAAATGATTAAACTGAAAACGAGATGTATAAAAACAGAAAAATATTAAAAGAAAAAGAAAAATTACCTACGAAAATAGTGAGATCGGAAGTTCAGCCGTCTTGGGTTTTTAGAATCGAATGGAACTTAATCGAAGTATTTTCAAATGAAAATACCCCGATTAAAATCTATTAGATCCCAAATCTTGGTTAAATCGGACGAAATCCCTATTTTTTAAATATCTAGGGTTCTTGAATCAACTTGGTATTTGGGGCTTGACGGTTTGGAGAAAGATTTCGCGAGGGATCGCCGGTTTAGTGGTCGTCGGCGGCGGCGGTTCAGTGCGAGAAAAAAAAGAAAGGCCGCGCAGGGGTGCGGCGGCGGTTCGAAGGCGACTGTGGTCGTCGCTGTGGTTCGAACGTGGCTGTGTGGATGGACGATGGGCTGGGGTAATGGTGGCTGGTTGGACGATGGGCTGGGGTGATGGTGGCTGGTCGGATGCGTTGAAGAAGAAGAGAAGGAGGGAGGTGTTAGGCGGCTGTGTAAGAAAGAGGGAGAAGGATTTAGGGTTTGGGTAAATTAAAAATCTGATTTGGGTCTTTGGGTAATTAGAATTAGGCTAATGTTCTGGACCGTTGGATGAAGTGTCATCAACGGTCCAGATTGCACGATGGGAGATGGGGCGGTTCAGGGTGACGGGGCGGGTCATGGGTGTTGGGCTGGTATAATTTGGAGAGGTCTTTGGGTAATGAACATGTGGTCCAAGCCCAAATCAGATTTTTCTCTTAATTATTTCCTTTTCTCTTCTCTTTTAATTTTAATTCTCAATTTATTAAAACAAAAATTCTAATTTCACTACAAAATCAATTAAATTATAAGAAATACTAATTAAGTTATATTAACAATTAACACAATCAATTTAAACATCAATTAAATATAAATCACACAATTAGGCATTTAAATGCTAAAAATGTAAAAGATGAATTATTTCTTTTGTGATTTTCGTTTTCGTAAGATAAAATTAATTACTCCTAATTTCAAACTAGATAAGAAATGTAAGCACGACATATTTTTGTATTACTTTTTTTTATTAATTTAAACACATATAATCACGTATATACAAATGCAAACAAATACCAAAATAACACAAAAATTCACAAAAAATACACACCATAAAATAGACAATTTTTGTTTTGATTTTGTGGGAGTAATTCACGTTAGGCAAAAATCATGTGCTCACAATGATGCTTTACAATTTTTTGAAATTGCAGAGATCCTTGGATTATAGACCGGAGCAACTAATCATATGACTTCAAATCATAATTTATTGCATAATGTGATCAATTTTCCTGAACATAAGAGAGGGAACATAAGAGAGGTAATGTGAACCTTCCAAATGGTAAATCTGTCCCTATTACTTATCAAGGTAGCTATAATCTCACAGGAAATGATACAGTCCATGATGTGATGTGTGTGCTGGAGTTTAAGTATAATTTGTTATTAGTTCCAAATTTAACAAGGGAGTTACAGTACTCAGTGAACTTTTTTTCCAACATTGTGTGTTCCCAGACTTGTACACTGGGAGGGTGAAGGGGATTGGTAAGGAAAGAGGTGGCCTTTATCTCCTGATCCCAAGGAAGATTGACAGGAATAAGAAAGCACAAAGAATTAGGAGTTGTCTTGCAGTAGAGATGAAATCTCACATATTCACCTAGCACAAAATGCTTGGACATGAAGAAACTGGATTTTTTGAAGAATAAGAAAATATCAAGTTGTAGGTTTGAAAGTTGCATTATATGTCCATTGGCTAGACAAACAAGAAAACCATCTACTCTTAGCAACACTAGAGCTGCAAAAAATTTTCAATTAGTTCATGTGGACATTTGGGGACCATATAGAGTTCATACATACAATGGAAATAGGTATTTTCTAACACTTGTAGATGATCACTCAAAGATGATTTGAGTATTTCTAATAAAATTTAAAAGTGACACCATTGTCTTGTTGAGATCTTTTTTTAAATTAGTGCAGTTTGGAAAGGATGTTAAAATATTGAGAACTGATAATAGTGTAGAATTCTTTAGCAAAGAGTGTAGAGATTTTCATAGCATGTTGTGGTATCATTCATCGAAGCAGTTGTCCACACACTTCACAACAAAATAGAGTGGTATAGAGGAGACACGGGCACATTCCAGAGGTAGCAAGGGCCTTGAGATTTCGGGGAAGCATCCCATTGCATTTCTGGGGCGATTGTGTGCTAACAACATTTTACCTTATCAACAAAGTACCATCCTCAGTCTTAGGTGGCAAGTCTCTATATGAAGTTTTTCATAAAGCTAAGCCAATCCTGTTACATCTAAGGATCATGGGTTGTCTATGTTATGCTACAGTGACAGAAAAGATTAATAAGTTTTCACTAAGAGCAATAACTGCAGTTCATATGAGATACTCAATATCACAGAAGGGTTACAAACTTTATGATCTCAGGGGGAAGAAGTTCTTTGTGAATAGAGATGTGACCTTTAGGGAAGATATCTTTCCTTTTCAATATATGAAGAGAACTGCATGCTCTCCTTTGTTTCTAGAATTGCAGGATGATCAGATAGTCAATCAAGCTAATCCTACTCATATGTAAACTCAACATGAAGAGGAGGTGGCTAAAATACAAAGTACATCCAACATACCTACGGTACTACTTAAGGATCAACATATGCCACAAACTAAATAGACTTATGAGAATGAGGTAGTAGCAGATGCTGATCAAGCTCCTGAAGTTCAGTGGTCCATTGCAGAACTCGAACTACATCCTAGAAGATCTTCAAGGGATTCTAGACCTCCAACATGGCTAAAAGACTATATTTGTCCAGGCAAAAGAAGTTCTTCCTCAAACTGTGTGTACCCTTTATCCAATTACCAAAGTTACAGTTGTATCTTAAAAGGGTATAGGTCTAGCTGCAATATCAGGGGAAGAACCTACATCTTATATAGAGGCTATGAAGGACACTAGATGGGTTGAGGCAATGAAGACAGAGGTTGATGCTCATGTTCTGAACAATACTTGAGAGGTAGTTGTCATACCTTAAGGGAAAGTTCCCACTGGATGTAGATGGGTGTACAATATAAAATACAAGTCAAGTGGGGAGTTTGAAAGGTTCAAACCTAGGTTGGTTGCCAAGGGCTATAGCCAGTAGGAGGGTCTAGATTATCAGGAGACCTTCTCTCCAGTGGTAAAAATAGTTACAGTGAGGGAAGTCATTGTCTTGGCTGCTATTAACCAGTGGAATCTTTACCAAATGGATGTCTATAATGCCTTTCTTTGGGTGACCTGGAATAGGAGGTTTATATGCAGCTCCCACCTGGTTTTGGTAGTCAAGGGGGGAATAAGGCTTGTTGACTAATCAAATCACACTATATGGCCTTAAACAAGCATCAAGACAATGAAACTTAAAGCTTACAGAAGCTCTTTTAGAGGTAGGAATTTCCCAAAGAAAACATGATCATTCTTTGTTTACTCTAAGAAAGCACAGTAGACTTGTTATCATCCTTGTTTATGTTGATGATCTTATAACAGGAGATGATAAAACTTTAATACAAGAAGCCAAAACTATACTTCACAAGGCTTTTAAGATCAAAGATTTAGGGTCATTAAAGTACTTCTTGGGGATAGAAATAATTACGTAGATCTCATAAAGGTATATTGTTGTGGCAGGGGAAGTATGCAGTTGAGCTCATAGTTGAGTTGGGAATGACACGCTCAATGACACCTATAACACCAATAAAGCAGAAAATGAAGCTAACAACTGTGGAATATGATGCGCATTGTGATCTAAATGATTATTCACAACTTACAGATGTGAAAGGGTATCAAAGGCTCATAGGAAAACTTCTTTACGTAATATTGACATGGCCTGATATTGCCTAAACAGTGCAGACCTTGAGCCAGTTCATGCAAGCACCAAGAGATCACATCTGGAAGAAGCATACAGATTGGTAAGGTACATTAAAAATGAGCCAATGCTTGTCATTTTGATGATTGCAAATGAGGACATGACATTGAGAGCATACGGTGATGTAGACTGGGCCAGCTGCCCAAATTCAAGAAAATCCGTGACAGGGTATTTGATGAAATTTGGTGACTCAGTGATACCATGGAAATCAAAAAAGTAGATTCCAATTGTAAGGAGTTCAGCAGAGTCAAGAGTATAGAAGCATGGCATTGACAATTTATGAATTGATCTGATTATTGGGAGTGATCAAAGAGCTAGGAATTGCACCTTCTACTCATATTCAGTTGTTCACAGATAGCAAGGCAGTAATACAAATAACCAGCAATCCAGTATTTTATGAGCGCACCAAACATGTAGAGATAGACAACCACTTTATAAGGGAAAAGGTATAAGAAGGCCTAATCCATCCTCTATACAGAAGATCAAGAGGTAGATGTATTGACCAAAGCACTTGGCAGCGCACATCATTATCATTTACTGTCCAAGCTAGGTATTTTGAACATCTTTACAACACCTACCTTGAAGAGGGGGGAGGGGTGTTGATATGAATAAAGTGACAGTTGTGAGTCTAACAGCTTAGTGGGTGAGAAGGCAATTAGGTGACAGCTGTGTACTCTTAGCTTTGTTAGTTATATTAGTTAGCTAGAGATTAAGTTAATTAGCTTCTAAAGTGTATAGTATATATAACTTAGTCTTGTAAATGACTTAGTCAGTTTTAATACAATTTAGGGTTCCTTCTAGAACCGTCTCTCTCTTCTTTTTCTTCGATACTTTCAGAAGCTTCATTCTCACGCTTCAATGGTGAGATTTAACCGTTATAACTTATAAAGGATATACATTATACCATAAAATAGTAATTAATTCAGAAAAAATATTAATTTTTATAATAAATAATTGTTATATAAGAATGTTGTTATCGGTCTGACTGTATTAACATTTAGCAATATCTAGATAAGAACAGCTCAAATGAAAAAATTATCTGTCAAGGTGAGCGCCTTGTTTTAAAAATAAAAGTAAAATTTGTTTCAATCAGAGTAAAAATCATTACAGCATTATCTAGTGAGAATTCCTAATAAATTTTAACTTTAGTTTACTTTTAAACTAGAAGTTATACATGTATACTGATTATTGGATCTAATTCTCGGCTTGTTTATAAGTAATTCAGGCAAAATAATTTGTTTATTGTTACTCACTGCTCGCGTAACGTTCTGATTTTATATGGCTCCTTGGTGTTATCTCTTTGTTTATATTTTCATTAATGTCATGCTTATGCTTTTCTGAGCCGAGGGTCTATTGGAAACAGCCTCTCTGTAGGGGTAAGGTTTACGTACACATTACCTCAAACCCCATGGTGTGAGATAATAGTTGGTATGTTGTTGTTGTGTTGTTGTACTGCTCCCATAACAACATAAAATGAATGTAATTAATCTATACTGCGATTTCCAAACGTGAGATACATTCATTATAAATTTAATCCGTGGAAATTATGCCACAAAGGAACTTTTATTTTGGGTGTGAAAAGCAATCGATTCTTGGTACATCTAAACATTTGGGCTTGGTTTTTTGTCATTGGTGATTATTTTTACGCTTTGCTAGTTTCATTTGCAGTTTACTTGTGCTATCTAAGAGTTTCAAACTAAAACTTATATTCATATGAAGAAAACCATCTTTTTGTTTCACCAAACTTTGGATGAGAAATGAACATTAAAAGACTTAGATGGTAAAAATAAGATTTCTTCTTTAAATGTGTAAACTCAACGCTTTGGACCTTCTAGCAAGGCCAGGTTCCAGCTGCAAACTCTGAAGACGTGCATCATGCGTTTTTAAGCTCTATGGGTTCAATTTTAAAGAACTTTTGCCATAAACCCATTATATTTTTAAAATTATGGGTTCAAACCTACTATTTATTACAGTTTTAGTGAATTTTTATACATAAATTCATGCTTCATGTCGGAAGTACTAGTTCAGTTAAACCCGGTATTACAACTCTACATCCGCCTCTGGGTCTGACCCCTAACAATCCCAAGGAAGGAAAGTTCAAACATTTCAATATCATATGTGCAGACGCAGCAGGAAACAAGGCAACAAATGATCACAAGAGAGTGGTAAGAAACAATTCTCCAACAAGAGCTTTGCAATATAAGATATACCATACGCAAATATTTCATATTTGCTACACAAGCAGCTGATCTTAAATACAGGCTATATATGCATCTCTTAGACGCTATTCAATGGTTGAGCTCATATTTAGATTTTGTGCTAGCTGTGGAAGGTTTTCCAGGAACAAGGTGAAGAGGGTACCAATCAAGAACATTAGAAAAAATACAAGCAATATCTTTCCGATGTAGAGAGGGCTGACAGCAGCTTGTGATTTTCTCCTTGCAGAATGAGAGCTGTCTGAAACCTGCAAACAAGTCAAGGCAGAGAATCAGAAAGTATATATGTCTGATTTTCTTCTCAATACATAGCTTCGAGTTCAATCAATTTGAGACTGTAGCTAAACTTACTCTCCATCTAAATCACATAACCACACAAAACTTTTGGGTGGGAGGCACCCAGAGATGAGAGGAAAATGAAAACAACAGAAAAACATTAAGGGAAGGGTCATAAAGAGTATTTCTTACACTTGAGGAGTCTATGTTACTCAAAGTTTTTGAACAAACTAATATCAGATTATTTCAGCCCCTCAACCACATTGTTATCATTCTTCTTGTAACCACATTCCCTTCTCCTCCTCCTCCTTTTCAATCAAGCAAAAAAAAAAAAGAGATGCCTTATCTCATCATTTATCATGGGCGTGAACAAAATTCCTTTACATCACATCATAAAGAAAATTAGCCTACTTACTTTTTCCAACACTGAACTATTAAAAGAAAAAACACTCTCTGCTTACACCTCCATAGGTATGTAGGTATTCCTTTCTGCTCAATAGAGTCTAGATACTACAGCACTGCAGGAAAACAAACACTTATAGACCTCCAAACATCCACAGAACTATGTTGCACGTCCGAATTGAATTTCTAAGAAATATGTGTACACTGCTTTCCTACCCAGTCTACCATATTAACTAATGATCAGTACTTGGGAACTGAAATGGTGTCTCTGTTTTCAAATGCAAGTGATATAAGAAAGTCTGGAAATTGGCATAAATGCGCATTGACTTACCATTTCTTAACAAAATTCGATATATGTAACTGGATAAAGGAATGGCGCTTATCTCTGGCATACATCTCATTTTACTACAACTTTCAAACTCAAATTTGACATATGTAAACTGAAGAGGGTTTAAAAGCCAAAATCGTTAAGAAAACTATGAGTTTCCAAGTGCAAATCAACAGGAAGCATCTGAGGAGTACTCAAAGACTTTAAAAAGTTATCCCAGTGCATGAAACAATGACAATTCTGAAATAATATCCAAATACATGAGAATGCAGGGGGTTATTATAATGCCTTCTATTTGATATCTGCATTCAACTGAGCCTTAAATTTGCAGCTGGAAAAGCAAGGAATGCAAACTTAAACCACAGGAATAAGAATAGCTACTGAAACTTGACAAATGCACACTTAAACAGGCACAAATACACATACATGGAGATGTGCAAGGGATTTGCCTAGTAACTAAAGATCCAAAACATGAGCAATATGAAAGATATTTAATTGAATGTCCACTTCCCTTTATTAATCATTTCCAAAATAGTGTCTACTTTATGTGTGGAGAAGCTTTTAGAATCACAGCGGAGTAATACAGAATCAAATTGTTATTTTGGAACACCTTTACAAATTTTCATACTGCTTAAATCAAATATATTTCTATTAAGCACATGACAAAAACAAAGGAAAAAGCAACTGGTAAAATGTGAACCTACTACTTTTTAACTTCCAAGACATGCTAAATGTGGATATTCAAATTGGGACATGGAAAGAACGGTAATTCATGTAAAAGGATAGGTAATTTGATTTGTGTGATTACAATCATACCGGAGGAACATAAGCTGGTTGCGCTGCTGCGTAGTCATCAGGCGTCCCTCTTGAAAAACCTGCTGCAAGAGAATTACAAAAAATCTTACCACTGACAATTTCCTATTTCTAAGTAATTCAGGTACCCCAGGGTAGGGGTAAGGTCTGCGTACATGCTACCCTCCCCAAACCCCACTAAGTGGAATTATACTGGGTTGTTGTTGTTGTTGTTGTTGTTGTAAGTAATTCAGGTACCAAAAACAATTAAATATCATAAAAGTTTACTTGTTCTCTCAGTGGCTGGCTGCAATTTCCATCCTTTGCCGTAATTCACAAGAATTGAGTTGGGGCCAAAAATGACAGGCACTTCCCCATCTTTAACAGCTTCAATATAGGCTACTGGTGGGTTTGCCAAGATAAAATCAATCCTACTGTCATTGATAAATTTCAGCGCGAATTTTGCCTCTGTTCCAGCAGCAAATCGCCAAGTCTTGCCAGTGCATTTGCAAATCACTTCCACAAACTACAATGCAAAAATTAGAAAGATCAATTTCAATTTCTGAATGCAAAAATACCCAGCTTTTTACAAGTAAAAACTTCCAAAATTTCGTTGTGCTGAATGATCAAATGGGTAACAATCAACTGTATCAAAGCACATAATTTTAGAAGGATCGAAGTACAATATCACTCAGAAACTTTAAGGTAGCCATTAGAAAATGAACAATTCTAGTAGAAATTAGAAACAGCAATTTTACTTACTGATAACAAGAATACCCAATTTCAAAGTGAAGTGAATGATCAAATGGCCAATAACAAACCATATTAATACCACAATTTAAGAAGGATCAACGGATAATATCACATTCAGAAACCTCACGGTAACAATTAGATAATGAACTATTCTTGTAATAGCTAGAAAAGTGTAAAAACCAATTCTAATTGCAGATTGCAAAACTATGCTTTTTCATTATGCACTGAACGATCAAACGGCCAATAATTAATTGTGTAGAAGAATTTCATAAGGATGAAGGGAAGCCTTGGAGCAATGGTAAAGTTGTCTGTGTGTGACTATAGGTCAGACGTTCAAGCTGTGGAAGCAGCGGATAGGTTGTCTACATCACACCGCTTGGGGTGTGGCCCTTCCTCGGACCCCGTGTGAACAGGGGGTGCCTTGTGCACTAGGCTGCCCTTTTAGAATTTCATAAGAAGCAAAGGATAATATCACTTCCAGAAACCTCAAGGCAGCAATTAGTTAATGAACTACTCTCGTCGAAATTAGAAAGGAAAAAAAAAGGAGAATTTTTTTAGTTGCAGAATACAAGAACACTCAATTTCATCGTGAACTGAATGATCTAAGAGTAAATAATGAACTATATGAAAAAACACAAAATTTCAGTAGGATCAAAGGATAATATCATTTCCAGAAAATTCACGCTAGCAATTAGAAAATGAACTATACTAGTAGATATTACAGCAAAAAACAGATTAAAAAAGAGGGACAAATTCATTGTGAACTGAATGGTAAAACGAACAATAATTAACCAAATAAGAACCATGAATTCAGAAAGAACTTACAGAAATTACAACATAGCAATTCGAGGAAAGAAAAAAGAAACAATTACAATTCGAGCCGAATGATCAAAATGGTCATTCACATTGTTAATCATGAAAAATACCCAATATCATGTTAAACTGAATGATCAATCTGGTCAACTATAACCAGGAATCAAAACCGTAATTGCAGAAAAAAAAAAGATAGAGGAATTACAGAATGAGATTGATCTGTGGGTTGGTTGACTTCTGTTTCTTCTTTCTGCTCTCCCATGAGCTGATTATTTTTGAAGAATGAAGAGAAAATCAATCTGGTGGAAGAAACTGGAATGAATTATCCTTCTCGTGACGGGGAGGGGGGAGGGGGGGTGGTTAGTGCACGGATAGCCATCCTTTGGGCTACTATTTAAGTTTCAACCAGGGTTTAAAAATTATTTATTGACAGTATCTTGAAGTTTTGAACGGGAGAAATAAACTTAGGGCACAATGTACCAAAATCGTAAACTAAATAATTGAACTTAAAGACATAATATTCTGGTATTTTAAACTGAAAAACTAAACTTCAGGACATGAAGTTTTGAACTAAAAACTGAACTTCAGGATACTACGAGTTTTGAACTAAAATAAACTTTAAGATAATGTGTCGTGAATACTTTTCCATGAATTTCGAGGAATCCAGAAGAAATAACGTCTGCCCATATTTTTAAAGGGAAATAAAAATTAGAAATAGCCAAATTTACAACAGGTAATTGAAAAATAATCATACATTCAAAAGTAATTGAAATTTTGTAATTTTTTCGTGTAAAAATAATATCTAAACAAAAAAACCTGTAAAAATCCGGAAAAGTTATATATGAGATTCCGACAAAATATGTTGGAATTTTATAGTGTACTGGAGTTCCAACATAATATAATATAAATTTGTACGAACTCCATAATTCAACATATTATACTGGAACTTTTTCGTGTTTTAGCTAAGATATTTTTGTTCAGATTTTATCTCCGCATAAAATAGTAACTATTTTTAATGACTTTGCAGTATACACTGTCTATTTTCGATTACCAGTTCTAAAACTACTAACCCATACTATTTTCACGTTTTTAAGTTGTGGTCAAACACAAAATAATTTGCAAACGCATTAAAATTTAAATAGCAGTCCTAAAAGTGGCTACTTGATGACATTTTCTCCGTGACGGGTTGGGGTAGCCCAGATAACTATTGGTATGGGTTATACGAGTTGGACCCCCATTTCAAAATTTTGGGCCCAAGTTCAGCTCTTACAAGAATCAAGATCACATAAACGTTGACTAGAAGTTGGGACTTCTTTCCTTTAAGGAAACATATTATATTGCTGCAGCTATGAAACCGAGTGTGCAAAGAATTATTCTTCATCATTTACAACCCATTCTTTTATTTAATTTGAAGGCCGGCTTGACTCAGCGGTACGTTTGTTTGCCGTGGTATGTCAGGTCGCGGGTTCGAATCAGCCTCTCTGCAAAGCAGGGGGAAGACTGACTGTCTAGAGTATTCCCTTCCCCAGACACCCACGAAGTGGGTATTGAACTGGGTCGGCCCTTCTTTTATTTAATTTGAAAAACCTGTTGCTAGATACTTTTCGAATGTAAATAAATGAAAATTTTAGCTTTACTCTTAGGAAGATATACGAAATAAGAGCCTTCAAATTTCTTTGCAAGTGAACTACGTATGTTTGATGTTATCTCAATATCGTTTTTTGCATTAGATAAAATTTATTTCGACCAATCTAGATTAAATATTCAAGAATTGTCCTTAATATCAAGAACTTCAATAATCATGACCTTCCCAACAAATTGAATCAGATATCCATAAAACATTATAACAATTTCTTATAGTAGCTATTACTGCAATACCAATATTTACCTTCCTTGAATCTGCATGTAACCCTGCATCTGTAAACAATAATATGTCACCTCAGAAAATAATTACTAGCATGCAAATATTAAAGGTGTCGTGGCAAAATGCTACTAATATACATCGAGCAAAAATCTTTTCTCTTTTCTTTTAATTTTTCTTCCCCCCACCCCCGCCCTCCCCCGGGTATATAAAGTATATGACAGATGTGAAGAGCTGATAAGCCATGTGACCCCAAAGAGCAAAAGTGAGCTCGTAAATTCAATACCTTCTGACTTCAAGTATTTTTAACTCTTTAACATTTATGTGTGTCACCCTCTGTCCAGCAATTCAACACAATGGGAGAATTAAAGACCTTCTTCTTTTTCCTACTGTCACCTCCCTTTATTTAAACACCACCATTTTCACTTGATCAAAAACTTCATACAACAAAATACAACCCCCACCCCCTCCCCCACCCCCAACACCAACTACTGAGAAATGGGAAGGCCTCCTTGTTGTGACAAAATAGGTATAAAGAAAGGTCCTTGGACTCCTGAAGAAGATATTGTTTTGGTCTCTTATATTCAAGAACATGGTCCTGGTAATTGGAGATCAGTCCCTGCTAATACTGGTAATATATTCACTTGATATTTTGAACCTTACAATTTTTTTTCCTTGTTAAATACATTGTATAATGAAGAAATTTCTTTGTTTTTTAAAGGGTTGATGAGGTGCAGCAAAAGTTGCAGGCTAAGGTGGACAAATTACTTGAGGCCAGGAATCAAAAGGGGTAATTTCACTCCACATGAAGAAGGAATGATTGTCCATCTTCAAGCTTTATTGGGTAACAAGTAATATTCCCCTCCTTATATTGTAATTATATTTTATTCCTTCTAATAACTCTACGTTACAACTATGGCCAAAGGGTGTTAGAAAACGTTTTTCAATTTTCTCATGTTTGATTGGCTTAAATATTTTGAAAAATATTTTCCTTATGAACTCAAAAAATAGAAAATGTTTTCCAAATCTTTTTTTCAACCTTAGCTTCCCCACCTTATTCCGCATCCCCGCCAACCCACCGGGGGAGAGGAGGGAAGGGTGATGAGAGTAGCATAAAAAATATTTTATACTCTCTAACTCTCTAACCAAACACTAGAAAAAAAATTTCACTCACCAACCAAACAAAGGAAAATATGTATAAAACCACTCATTTTTCATGAAAATATTTTCTAGGAAAATATTTTTTTATAACAAACACACCCTAAAAGTAAAAACACCATGGCGAGCATAAACGAAGGAAAAAGATGGTGAATATTCATATAGCTGACTCCAACTTGCTACAGATATCGTAGTAATAATTGTTCTTGTACAACTAAAAGAAGAAACAAAAGATTAGATATAAATATACCCTTCTGAAACTTTTGAATACATGTTCTAAAGTTTTTATATGATTGATATATATTTGTACAGATGGGCAGCCATAGCATCGTATCTTCCACAAAGGACAGACAATGACATAAAGAACTATTGGAACACTCATCTAAAGAAAAAGCTCAAGAAATTCCAAACAGGTTTGGATCACTCACATTTGAATTCTCCTCCAGCAGATTCTAACACTTGTAATCATTTCTCATGGCATTTCATGAGTGAGAATAATAATCAAGGCTCAAAGTTATTACTACAACAAAACAACAACTCTCCAAATTCTTCTTCTTCTTTGTATGCTTCAAGTACTGAGAATATTTCAAGACTTTTAGAAGGTTGGATGAGATCTTCTCCAAATCCTTCTACAAAAGTTGATGAAATGATCTTGCATGAAAATCAACATAACCAAGATGATCAAGACCTATTAAAAAGCCGTGAAATTTCTCTGGTTCAGGATGAAGGAATTAGCAACGGTATTAAAACAATTCCAAGAGAATCCAAGTCTGTTATTTCAGTTTGTGAAAGTAGTGGAGTTGCTGAAAAGACAATGAATACTAATACTCCTCCTCCATTCACATATCTTGAAAAGTGGTTGCTAGAAGAAAATGCTGGTCAAGTTGAAGAACTTATGGAACTTCCTATGATATTCACTTAATAATATTTTCTCTTTTGTAATTTAATTGTCAGTATTGTAACTTCATGTGGACGAAGTCCATGGATGTGTGAATTTTTAAGTTAACATAGTTCAAATTATTAACTTTATGTAACTTTTCTAAGAAGTTAAAAATAAGCTCCATCACAGCTCCACGGATATCTAAAAATTCAATGGCACAAGCAGTGGAGGAGCCACCTTAGGTTAGGTCAAAAATTTATTTTACGTACATATACTATATTATATGTTGACTTCCCTAATTTTCTTTATGTGTTTACTATTTTATTTGGACACTCGTTAATAAGCCCTCGTTTGACCATAGATTTTGCCAAATTTTTCCAAATTTATTTTGGCAAAACATATTTGTTTATAGATTTTATCCATGTTTTGACAAATTTTGAAAACAAAATTTCCAAATCCCAAATCCAACTCTAGACCTGTTTTTAAATATTATTGTTTGATTTTTAAATAATTTCAAAATTTACCTCAAACTTTGTATTTTATAAAATAAAATCACCATCTATGATGTTCCAACTAATTACTATTTTTTTTTTTGGAATGATGGATCTTGCAATATTATTGTGATTCGATAAATTATAGTAGCTAGCAATTGTGTTATTAGTAAAATATCATGTTATAATTTTAGGATTGTGTATTAATTATATAGTTCATTATAAAAACAAAAATTTTGTGCCAAACTTATCTATGTTCAGAACTATGGTGTGTAATAATAATAATAATGAATTGGCATCGATGTTCTGCATGCATATACGGGATTAACAAGTTTGTTTATTTGGTATCGTTTAATATTTTTGATAGTTTTTAGAATTTATGGGTATAAGTCACATTTCATATTTTTTTTTTTAAAAGTGAAATATGTTTTGAAAAATTATATCCAAACAAGTTTTCATCTTAAAACCGAACTTTACCCAAATTAAGTAGGTGTTTGGACATGAATTCTAATTGTTTTTTTTTTTTCAAATTTGAAATTTTACTTAAATTTAAATTGAAGATGGAGTTATGTTTGGTTATAATATTTGCAACATATCTAGATGTCTTTTTTTTTTTTTCAAAATCATGAAATATGATTTATACCGCACAACTTGTAAAAATATCAAAACTACCCCAATTTGATTATCCTACTTGAAATAAACAATCAAAATGGTATTGTTAACTGTTGTCATATTTTGCTTTACTGCAATACACAGGAGACGCAAAATCAATATCACATTTTCTAGTTCTACTAACACACATAGAGGTGCAAAAGCAGGCATAGCCACATATATTTCTCATAACCATATAATTAAACTTCCAATAAACAGAGTTCAAGTATCAACTCGGATTGGTGTTCCACCATCAATTACCAAAGATGTTCCCCCATACGAAACACACCTATTGTGAAATATTTATCCTGGATCAATTAAATCAAAAAAAGTAAAAGGATATTTTGTTTAAATGGAGATGCAATTTCTTTCGGGTAGGAAATTTAAGAGCAATAATGAAGTATTGGTGGGAGTTAAGAAGAGTAGAAATGCAAGATCACTTTAAAGTCATGTAAATATAATTACCCTTTTTTTTCTCTAAAACTATTAAAATTGTACTGTGTTTACAGATCAATGTCAAGTTTTATGCACAGACAAAGTGGTACTAATATTTTTACACCAATTGTTAAATTATTTGCAATAACAAATAACTATTTAATAACAAACATGATCTGATAACTCGGAAAATAAAGTAATCATCTATACAAAGGCGAGTTCGAAATTTGAAATTTGTGTGTTCCTACAATGACTTGAAAGTATTATATAATAATAATTGAGTTCAAATCAAATATTTATAGTTATTTAGTGAAATTTTTAATACATATATAAGGTATGGACAAAAAATATACTGAATTGACGTGAACTCTTACATGGTACACCTGTCCCTAGCTCAAATTATACTAATTATCTTCTGTGTAAGTAACTTTAAATATCATCATGACTTTGGACAAATCTTGACCATTATAAACGCAAAATATTAATCACCGGTTTCACATAAATGTGGATTGAGATTGTTATTATAACCGACGAAGGGGACGTAGACTAATGTAGAGTTGTAAAGAGCATTAAATAAATTGAGAGCTACGATTAATTAATTAAATGATAAATCAATCATCAGAGTTAGGACTACTACTCAAAAGTCATAAAATCGTGGACTCGCTAATAGTAGCCCCATAATTGAGTTGAAATATCGATAATAGACGAAATAACCTAGAAATCCAAATAATGAAAGGCAAAACTTGGTAAGGAAAAAGTTGAAAGCAAAACTAATCATCTCAATTTTGACCTGAAAAATGTTCTTAAAAAATAAATAAAAAAGAACATTTCTTATATTACACAATCGTGATTCTTTTAAACGAAAGATATGATTTCACGTTTTAAATGTAAATCTTGGCTATAATACTGCAGCCTATATGGTACTAGCTAGACTACATAATCTCTTTTCCTTTTTCCCGCAAAAAGTAGATTTTTTCTTTCCCTAATTTTGACTAATAGCTAGAGGAAAACACATATATATAGTATTAGGATAGGATTAAATTTTTAAAGAAAAAAACCATAAAAATTCAAGTAATTAAAGAAGAATTTACATACCAAAAGAAATTTATCCAAGCACCTAGCTTGGTGGACATCGTTATTTGTACCTGTGCTGATGGAGGCACACTACTAAAAATTTGGATAAAATCGATCAAGAAAAATTGACCAACTTTGGTAGGTAAAAAAACCCCGTCAAAAACTTACCAAAGTTGGTTGGTTTTTCAAAATATTATAATTTTTAATTTTACGAAATCGATCAACTTTTGTCGGTTTTCTTTGGCGCAAAATGTGAGAAAATATTTTTGAGTCCAGTGAAATTTATTTTTCAAAAAACCGAACTTTGGTTGGTTTTTGCAATTAACATAAATAAAAATTAATATTAAAAAAACCGACCAACTTTGGTCAGCAAATTTATCAGTATTTTAAAAAAGCGACCAACTTTGGTTGGTAATTTTATTTTTAATAAAACTGACCAACTTTGGTTGGTTATTCTGCAAAAATATCATTAAAGAGTATAAATAAATAAAAAATACAATCTTAAAATAAAGTGCACCAATGAGTTATGATAAAATAGTATCTTGCCACAGTACACAGCCCCGATTCGATTCCAAGACGGTGAATCTTTTGATTACATAATTAAAATATTGACCAACTTTTATCGGAAAAAACTGACCAACTTTGGTCTTTTTTTTTTTTTTTGCAATATATCTTTTTTTGAAATTTAATTTACCGACCAACTTTTGTTGGTATACTAAAGCGACTATCAAAATACTGTCCAAGCGTATTTGGTCGGTAATTGACCATAACCGATTAAAATTGGTTGGTTTTTTTGATCGCTAATTACTAAATTACTAACGAAATTAGTTGAAATACGCGCAAGCGGAAATTTATTAAAAAATGTTAAAAAGAAAGGGGAAAGAAAGGTAAAAAGAGAGAATGGTTGATAGAAACAATGAATAGTGTGAAAGAGAAGAAAGTGAATGTCGCTTTGTCACGAAATTCTTGCTCTCTATTTAGGGTAAATGCTTTTGTTTTAATTTGCCTGGAACTTTCTTTTCACCAAAATTAACAAAATGAAAGAGGGAAACATGTGATCTCTCTTATATATGCCCGTTCTCGAAGGGTAGTTTGATTAATTCGTCTACTTTTGCAAGTCACAAAGGCATGCAATTTTGGGAGGAAATGCATGGGGTTGTTTATGCACCGTCAATGTAAATATTATAATGTTGGGACCACTTTACCCCTTTATCGAATTAAGTTACGGAACTATGTCTAGTGCATTCAGGCTTAAAAGAAAAAAAAATAAATATTTACAATTTAGAGGGCAAATAGGTATTTAACACTCCCAAATTTGGTAAATCTAGTTGAGTGACCTTCTGAATACAATAGGCATAGTTCAGTGATTTGTTGTTACAAATGAAAGAAAAGTAACTTTAGAAAATAATTTAGAATACTCAAGTAACCATTTGGGTAATGACTCTTTTTTAGAAAAATTCTTTAAAATATATCTACAATCTGTTAGCCTTAAATTTAGAAAGATCCTTCTTGTTCAACATTTTCTTTCTAGAAGTAGATTATCCGAAAACTTTCCCCTTTGAACAAATTAACTAGATTTTACAAAGAAAACTGAATTACAAAGAAGGCTAATGATTGGATGAAATTTAGAATTTATGGACAAGTTACACAAACATCATGCCTCTTCAAGGAGCTAATTCCTTGGATGATTACCTAATTTATAGAAATAATTTGCTAAAGTCACTTTTATTTTTGTCGAGACAATAAAATTACCCCAATTATTCTTTTTGACTTAAAAAATAAACCCAACACTCATTTAGAAGGATAAAATTTATCTGCATCCGATATTTACATCAAGAAAATAAATGCATGACGTTTATCATATATATATAAAAATTATTTATCACTTAACCATCGCATGCATATCATATAAATAAAAAATACACTCTTAACATCACTTGGAGGGAGAGGGGAGGATTACTAGACGAATTCAAAATTTAAATTTTATGTATTTGAGTTTAGTATTCCACCGCAATAGTTAATTAGTTTATTGCGTTCGAAATATATTGTATACTACTATTTATTGAAAATTTTAACACGTGCAGAGTTAGAGTCAGCTATTGTGTTTGAATTAAGAGAAAATACATAAAGTATCCATCAAACTTGTTCGAAAAAATTATTTACGCACCTAAATTTAACAACAAAAAATAATAGTTATGTGATTTTGTTGTTCCAAAAAAAAGAAAAAGGAAAAATATCTTCGATAGGTTACTTCCAGAAATTAGGCGACCATCCAAGAAATTAACTCCCTTTCACGGTTTAAATTCGGCAATCTATGATTGCTTTTTCTTTCATCATTTTTAGTAACTTAATGTGTTATGCAATTAAAGAAAAATGTGTAATGTAATTGTATACTTCCTTTTATATGTTTTGCCATCTAAGCTAACTCTGCAGGTTTTTTTTTTTTTTTTTCTAATTAACCATTACATGCATATCATATAAATATACACTAACATCACTCCGAGGGAGAGGGGAGGAAGTACTAAACGGTTTCAAGATTCAAATTTTATGCATGAGTTTTGCACTCTACAACAATACATATGATTTATTACTTTTGAGATATACTGTATACTACTATTTACAGATTTTTTTTTTAAATATATTGTGTTTGGATTAACCCACAAGTTATACACTAGATCCGTCATATATATATATATATATATATATATATATATATATATATATATATATATAAGCATAGGTCATCATAGGTCTTCCCAAAAATAATTAAGCATGCATGTGATGTTCACAAATACGCCTTTATAATTACCGCAAAGAAATTAAATAAGGAAATAATTTGGTCAACATGCATTGCCAACCTAAAGACCCTAGTCCCTACAATGTTTCAATACTTTACAGCTCAGTAGTAATTATATTTCTGATGACACGTGTCCAACAAAATAGGATGTTACAAGGTATAGACGGGGGTACTACCTACACACAAATACACAATTAATGACTAATGTGCTGAGGATTCTTAATTTTAAAAAAAGTTGTCAAGACCACAGTATTTTCATTGTGCAATGAAGTGCATTTACAAGCTAATTAATCTACCTCCCCTACATACTACTAGAAAAAAGTCAAAATTTATCCACAGAAAACCGACCGAAATTATTCGAAAATTAAGTAAATTGATCGCAAAAATCAAAGAAAATATTTCTGATAACGCAAATAGTGATCCACAACAAATATATAAAAATTCCGACAGATTTTAATAGGAAATTGATAAATATTTGACCAAAATCTAATCATACTTGTATATTATATAAAAAATAATTTTTAATAAAAAAATTTCAAATATATCGATTGATTTTGGTCTGTATATTTGAAATTATTCTTTCCCGCGCTGCCCATGGCAATTGTTTTTTAATATAATTTACCAACCGAAATAAGTTGTAATTAAATTTTTCCAACCGAGTTCGGTTGAAAATATAATTTTAAAATAATTAAACATGAATAGAATGAAATTACCCACCGAAATCGTTCAATTTTTGTCAATTTATATATAAATACCCTATAAATAAACAATATTGATTAATTTATGATATAATTTTTCTAAAAAGCAAAAGCTCTTGAAATCATTAATATTGATCCTATTTAGCGCCAACTTAAAAAATAAAAACTATGTCACCTGACAAGGAATTCTAATGCATCATCATAATTTTGATACGAGTTATGTATTTGCTTTAGTAGCTCGAATAATGTTGAACAATTTGTTGACTTATACTTAAATATTATGCAACAATCCTACGTTCTTCATAGCCTTAAAAAATAAAATTATTACCTAATATAAATTTCATCTTATTCGTATTTGTTTGGCTCAAAAGTTAATCGTTACTTTGTAAGCATAAAACAATAAAAAATATGAAATGGTAAATCATAATCAAATATAATAAGCTAGAGATGTAAGAACAATATAATTATGATAGATCTAATATTGTAAGATGATGAATATAAGAATAGTTGTTCGTGAGAGTTAAGAGATGGAGAAGATAAGAGAGAATGAAAGAGTTGTATTATTGAATAATAACACTGATGCCATTTACAATGGGGAGGTTCCCTTTATATAAAGAGGGACCTCCCTTAAAATAATAATAAAGGCATTTGAATGTGGTCGACGTTCTCTCAGCGAGGACGCCCAGCTACAAATAGCGTCGTCTACACCATCACGTCTGAACCTTGCCCTTATTGTAGGGGGTATACGTTTGAAGGGCATACCCTTTGACGTAAAGACGTACATGGTCAAATTTGACCTCATACAGTTAGTCCCTCCGCTCGTTGGAGGCGTATACGGTGGACGTCTTCAATGGGCGGAAATGACGACCTCGTCTTTGGAGAATTTGACCTTGTTATGAGGGCGATGACGTGAGTAGGGGAAATATATGGCGTCACCGATTTGTTGACATGTGGTCTACGTTTCAAAATGATGTCACCGCCGGCATGCGTCATGATTGTGAGCACGTGATTTTTGCCCTACGTAAGATTTACTCCCAAAAAATTCAAAATAAAATAGTTTTTGTGTTGTGCGTGACTTTTGTGATTCTTGCATTATTTTTCTCTCATCATGTGCAATATTATATATAAATTCATGTTCGTGCTTTAGAGTAATTAAGTCGTTTCACGAAAATGAAAAAATAACAAAAATATGCATTTTTACATTTAATGTTTAAGTTTAGTTGTAGGACATGATTTTATGTGTTAGTTAACATGTTAATTGTTGTTCAAATGTTGATATTTGTGTAGTTTTATTCAGTGATTTTACAAATTAATTAGGAATTTTTGTTCAATTATAAAGAAGGGAAAGAATTTGTTTGGAAATTAAGAAAGAAAATCGGATTGGGCCAGTTCTTAAATTAAAATTAAGCCCAAAATAGATCATTACCCAATACAAGGCCCATACACCCCTTTTGTGTAACGCCTGATCTGCACCGTTGGATTAAGTCAATCCAACGGCCAAGATAATTAATCCGGACCAGCCCCTCAACCCAATCATTCATTAAGCCAAACGACCCCGTCCCCTACCCATCAGCTAATCCGAGCCGTTCAGATCATTTGATCCGACGGCTCATATTAATTCACTAATTTTTAACATACCAAGGAAGCCCCAATACCCCCGTACCCGTTTCATTTCTCCCAGACCCCTCTTCGTCTCTCCCAGAGACGATCAGAAACCGTCGTGCCTCCACCGCCCTCCGCCTACTGGAAATCGCCTCGCGGCGGTTCCGGTAGGCCAAAGCCCCCCATTTTTACACCCTAAGACCATCTCGACTCCCCCATTCCAAATCCACGAACCATTTACCTCGAATCACTCTCTAGCTTCTCGAATCTTCAATCGAAGATTCGAGTCCAAACTCAACCTACACCAAACACCCCCAAATTCGTACCCTAGCACCTCCAGACCGCCCTCACACCCAAATCACCTTTGGTTTTGTTCGAATCCAACCGGAAAACCCAAAATCCTAAAAGCGGCCGTATGAACCCTAAAATTCAAAATTGGGATTTTTCTTCAAATTCAAAGGAAAATGAAGTCTAATAGAATTTAATTGAGATGTTTTCGTTTGAAAACATCTCAATTAGAGTCCGTTAGACTCCAAATTCAAGTTCAAGCTCCGGATTCTGTTTTGATTTCTTCTCCTCTTGAGGTAATTTCTTTTTTTTTTCTGTTTATTTCAACTAAGTGTGTTTGTTTTGTGTATTGGATTGAATTCTTCTCATTTGTGTCGGTCGTCCCTGTTGTCATTTCTTCTCAAAGACCTTTTATTTGGTCAATTACTCTTCTGTATTGTTTGTTTGATTACGTATGTGGTCAAATGCGTATTCGCTTTGATTAGCGTCGTCGAATACTTAGTTTCATTTTGGCCGAGATTTTTAGAATTACCGTCTTATCGATTAATTTGTTATCAATGATATGTGTTATAGTTAATTGAATGTCGCCGTCTAATCTCGTAGAATTTGTTTGTGTGAAATCCCGGCCAGTGGTTTGTTTTGTGTGAATTGAACTTTTATGTCTGTTGTTTGGTTCTATGTATTTGAATTAGCTGTTGTTGGTTGTTATAGCTGATAATTGATTGTTTTATAGTGTCCTCAACTAGTTGTATGCACATGCCTTAGGTCAGTGGAACCTGCTGGACAGCAGGTATCCACCTAGGCTTTGCACTTAGGGAATTTTAAACAGAAAAGCTCCATACTTAGACATATGGTAGTGTTAAAATCAGTGTCAGGGCTAGGCAGAGAATATAATGGGCAAGGGGTTTAATTTAAGATGGGGGCATCATTAGGAGCTGGATTCAAAAAACTATATAGATAGAAGGAGTTCAGTACACACAGGGGACCTGGAGAAAAGCAGACTCTTTTTTGGACTAAGGATAGAAGATAGACCTTAGACAAAGACATAGAGAGAGGTAGATCCTAGAGAGCATTCTGAAACATATAGATAGAGTTATACACACACAGAGATTTTGAGTACTTTGGGTTAGTTTCAGCCTTGAGGAGAGATACTGTTTTATACAAAAAAAAAAACAACATCAAAAAAACACTGTTACATCGAGTGTGCGAGAGTTCCAGTGGTTATCACCTATGAATCATTTGTTTTCAGGTCAAACTTGGTTTTTTTTTTTGAGTGAATGTTGGTCTGCTGAGTTGTTGGAGTTGTTTTAAAGCTGTTTGGTATTTGCTGTGGGTTCAATCTGTATTCTTGTCTGGTTCTGAGGATCAGTGAATCACTGCCTGAAATCCTTATTTGTTGATATTGGTGTGACTGGGTTGGTTCTGCTACAATTGGTCCTGGGCAATCGACTTTTGAACCACATTTGATTTTGCCATTGGTGTACTGTTGCATTGCTGTTGCTGTGAGTTGTTGCTGCTTCATCACTGACCTTTTTCTCTTTTGCTCTTCAATACCCAGGTACACGGCTGAATTCAGTTTGGTGTGACTTTGGGTGAACACATGAAATAAAATGGAGTTAGATCTCAAAAACACGTGTTGTTATTATTAAATGTTATAAGAGTTATGTGAAATGTTGTTTTAGCTATTCCATTGGTTCATGTAAATGTGTGAAAGACTGTAGTATCCTTATGTTGTTCGAAATCACCTTCTTTATTAAACTGTTATTACCTCGTAGGTATATACCTTTGATTTCCTTGTATCTAAGTGAAGATTGTGAGCCATTATCATTTCATAGTAATCTTTGAACGATTAGTGTTGGAGCTGCCTTGTATCCTTTAACGCTTATCTGAAAATTACCATATATATGGAAATGACATCTAGGATTTCATAGGGGTTTTTAGTTGTTACAAATCTAGATTAGTTAGCAAAATTCTTATCAGTTGAACTGCCTTCACTATGTGTTGTTCTCCTTAATTGTGAGAGTTTTTCATAAATGAACATGAATTTACTGTTTTTTTTATATACATAAAAGGGTTAGTTAAAGTAAGAATGAGAATTCTGAACTTAAAGGGTTTAAAACGCCTATCTTGGTGTAGTCTACTTTCGAATACTTTGAATCGCAAAGCCTGAACTTGATATTAGTTGAATAATGAAACTCGTTTAACGGGCTCCAGTGCATTTTCAGCAGGCCCAACAGGGTTCAAGTCATAAAAGAAAAACCCGACCAATTATATAACAATTAGAAAGGTGATAAGTAATTAGGATTTTTCTTTCTTTCGGTGATTAATCAAAAATAGAAAAATCATAGTCATGTTAGGATCAACCTTTAATAAATAATATTGGGACGAGCCTCACTAAACAAAAATACATAATTGCGGGGCCCTCGAATAATTGTCATGAAAACTTAGACTTGGAAGGACCGTTTAGTGAATTTCACGGTCCTTTCCCAAAGTTAAACAGACCATAGACTCATTAGGCACGATTTGAAATAAAAATTACTTTCCTAAATACGGGTGTGCATTTATGTGACCCAAATCTTACTTTCGGCGAAACTGAAATACATTAAAGTCGCAGGCGTACTGATTGCAGTGCGGCTCGAAATGTGTTTTCGTGACGTCGCAATTCTTTTGAAAAATTTTAAGCGGAATATAAGAGCACACAAATAAAATATATAAAGAAATCAGATAAAAACAAAAATTGCAGTTGAGCGACCGTGCCAAAACCACCGAATCCGGGAGTGCTTAACACCTTCTCCCGGATTAACAGAATTCCTTATCCAGGTTTCTAGTTTCGCAGACTATATTACAGAGTCATAAATTTCCTCGGTTCGGGATCAAATCGGTGACTTGGGACACCACTATTTTCCCAAGTGGCGACTCTGAATTAAATAAATTGATCCCGTTTCAATTGTCCTTTAATTGGAAAAACTCCCTCGCGTTCCCGCGACTCTGCTGAGGATTTCTCAGAACTTCGGTTCAGGGTTTAAGAATTCGAGCTCAGTTAAATTGTTGTTTTTGCCTATATCTGATCTTATTATATGTATAATTAATATGTTATATGTCTACCGCTTTGATACTAGTTGCACTGTATATACAAACTGTTATATGCTTACCGCTTTGATATTGTGTGAACTGTATATAAAACTGTGCCGAAAACCCTTCTCTTCTTACCTCCGGGGATGTGCTTACTGGTTGAGACTCCTTTTTTTTGTTAGTGTCAATACCCAAAATAAGAAAAGAGGCAGGATAAGTTACAAAGCCGGACGATCCCGCGGGTCCCCGGTACGTAGCCCCCTCCTCAATCCGAGTTGTCCGCTTGGGTACACAGTTAGACCATGTACCGAGGTTTTTGAGCTTAGAATAACATAACTGCATACCGGATCCCTAGTAGGAAATGTTTATTTGCATCACGTTGTATTTGACTTAGGGACTCAACACAGGGGTTGGGTCCGTCTAGGACAGGCAACCTGAAATGAAAAGACCATCTTGCTATATCATGTTTGTTGTAAGCATTTATTTAAGACTGGCATGCTGACCGGCTTTTAAATACTGAAGAAAAACGAAAAAACAAAAGGAAATAGTATGGGGAAATAAATATTTTTCGGAAAATACAAAAATGTGTTTTACCAACAAGTCAATAAATTTAGTTTGCTCATAAAAGACGACAGAAGGTTGACTTTGCCAACAAAATGGTTTTCTTGACAAAATGTGTTTTCTTTGTCAATCAATAAAAGAAAAAATAGTTGTTTTGACGGACCGAACTACGCGGGTTTGATTCTCACCGGGTGTGAGATACGTAGGCAGCCTTTAACGGGTCCAACTTCCCTATATTTCAAAATAAGTTTTAAAAGAAGAAATAATGACGGAATGCCGGGATATTTAACTTTGCCTCAACGACCACCTTTTCATCAGTCTTAATATTTTGACCAGTCAATTCCTGTGGCCCGCTTCGTTTTTTTAAAAAAAAAGAAAAAGATAGTTTTGTTTGGGTCAAATAAAGATTTTTCTTTCATCTAAAAACTACCTTAATAAATGTGCAGAATGAGCACGAGTCAGAATACAACCGAAGCTATCATAAACAAGGTCCCCTTAAGTTTGCATAGATGGTGGAGCGACTTGGGCGAGCAAGGACAAGACGCAGTTAAGCTATACCTGGGAGATCTCGTGGGGCTACTAAATATTCCCCCGAGAGGGGACATCATACGAGCCCTGATCTCATTCTGGGATCCAGCACACAATGTGTTCCACTTTTCAGACTTTGAACTCACACCAACGTTGGAAGAATTGGCCGGATATATCGGAAGACCAAAAGTCCCTATGAGGGAACAATATCTCATTGCGCCTAGGGTAGTGAAAGTACATAGGTTTTTGGATACTGTGAAAATCCGCAGAACTGTACACAACCCAGACTTATCAGAAGGGTTCTGCACTTTAGCATTTCTATATGACAAATATGGTCATTATGGGGGTTTCAACAAACACAAAAGCAAAATCTGCAGTGGAGAAAACCAGTTAAAATGGGAAGAGCACAGACGCATCGCCTTCATGATAGCTTTCCTAGGTTCATTAATATTTCACAGAAAGGACGGGAATATCAACATACATGTGGCAGGGGTCGTCAGCACTTTGATGAAACAAAACAATAGTACTTTGGCTCCCATAATAATATCAGATATCTCTTGTGCACTCACTATCTGCAAAGCTGGAGGGGTCTTTTTTGAAGCTTGCAATGTACTGCTCCAAATGTGGATGATCGATCACTTATGTCATCGCTCGCAGTTTATGAGATATAGTTTATCGGAGAAAACCTGTATAGAAGAATTCCCTACGAGGGTCGAGGGACATGATTTGCCAGAGGGGATTAGCAGATGGATACGACTTTTGCGTTTGATTCCAGCCAGCAAGATAGAATGGACACTTGGCTGGCTACCCGTGGAAGAAGTCATATATGCATCGGCCACGGAATCATATTTATTACTAATGGGCCTCAACGACATCCAGCCCTACGCGCCAGGTCGAGTATTGAGACAGTTGGGACGATGCCAAATAATCCCAAAAGAAGAAGACCTCAGCCCACATGTGGTTGAAATTGGACCGGGAGGACAGTTCCCTGAAGCGTTGGTCCGAAAGATTTGGAGTGAATGTCAAACATTGAAGATAGACACTCGGGTGCGAGATCGAGCCCGGGGTGAAGTATCGCCGGAATACCCTGCATGGTATAGCAGAGATCTGGAGCATCAAAGGCCCACAAAAAGGCCCCACCTCAGGGAGTTTGCTGGAGCGTCACAAGAGCAATGGGACTGGTTGGCCAGAGAAGAAGCTTATAGAACAAAGATTAGCAGGATAGAGCAACGGACCCAAGAGCTCCAATTTGAAAGGGATGTGCAAGCTGCCGCCAACGAAGGAGATAAAAAGAAGTTGGCACAAGAAAATGACTTTTTGAGAGCTCAAATCCAGCAAATGAAAAGGGATGCTGACGGACAGTTGAGGAGTCGAGCAGACGAAAAATTGATAAAGGGTTTGAGAAGCCAAGTTGCCGATGTCCAAAGAGAATTGGAAGAGTCGAAGGCCCAAACAATGAGGATCCGTGCTAGCTGGAGAAAGGAGGCACATCAACATGCACTTCACCTACAACGGGTGGAAGAAGATTACACTGAGATCATCACTAGTCTAAGGGAAGCAAATGTTATCCTCAGGGAGCGGGTTTTCAAGCAAGCCCGAGATGCCAGAGCAGACCTCGACCGTTGCCACGATTTGATGGCCCGACTGCAAGGACAAGTGGATAGGCTCCTAGACCAAGTCACCAACAATGCTCGAAGATTGGGGGCGAAAAACCAGCAGATAGAACAGCTACTCAGAGAAAGGGACATGATCAAGGACAGAATTGGAGAAATAGGGCATTATGTCACCATGAAGTGCTTAGCTTGTGAACAAATGCCCCGCACCACCCTTTTTGCTTCAGTTATGGGCTATGTTCATCAGATCATGAGAGAGTTAAGGGGACTACACAAGGACCTCACACCAAGGCCCGCGGCAAGGCCGAATGATGCCTCGCGGGCCCCCAGGAATTTTAGAGCATTAAACTTTTGATTAAAAATGTATGCTGAAATACTGAGTCAAGCCGGTTGGCATTTTATTTTCCTTCTTTCGAGTCAAGCATTTCTCTTATTTTATTGTAAGACATGTTTTGTAACTTTAAGGGTTTTTTGTTTGATATAAAAACTACCGAATTTTGCCACAATCTTGTGACCAGAACTACGCTCGGTCTGATTCACGCGGGGACGTGATACGTAGGCAATCCACATAAGATTCGACCACCACTAAAAAAAAAGAGGAAAAGAACACGAAGATTAATAACAATAAGGCTTTCAAGGATAATTGAAAAAGGAAAAAAAAAGGGAGAAAAAGAAAAGAAAAGAAGCTGGAATGACGCATGCGATGAGAACATATAGAAAGGGTTAATTGATTAGGTGCATTGTATCCCAACGTGCGATAACATGCCTATTAAATTCAGTAAGCTAACAAAGTTTGTTGCAATCCAGAAAAGTTTAGCAGTTGGTTTGACAGAATATACTGGCCAGCCACCATTACCGTACTAGATCTAAAGGGCCAATTCCAGCAAGTATGTCCAGTTCCGGTAAAAGTCTCGAGGAAGAGAAATCGGAGATACAGATCATGAAATAAGAGGTAGATCGGTTGAGACAACAGATAACAGAGATGCACCTAGCCTGGGCTAGGGGACAAGTCTTCACCAAACCTCCCTACTCTCGCATCAGCTCCAGAACATCCACCTCTTGACCCTTCGACAAGCGCCCCAATCTATCTATACTATCAAGGGGAAAACCCTTATGCCACCCAAATTCCACCAACCAAACAAAATCCTCCTCCGGTCACCCCTGTTTTTGTGGCACCCCCACCTGCTACTCTACAAAAGTCGTCCGGTGAGCCGCATGTTCAAATCCATGACAATTCTTACTATCCTCCCGAGCCTACTTTTAGGGCTCCTGAACCGCATACACACACCCCTCACTGGGATAACCCGGCAGAACCGGAAAAGCACTTCCAAAGTTCGGAACATGAGGAAGTTATTAGAAAAGTTAAAAGCCTGGAGCAGTCCTTCAGGAATATGCACGGTTTGGGCAACCAGGTCAGTGTCGCTTACAAGGATCTGTGTCCGTTCCCAGATGTCCAGTTGCCAGCCGGGTTCAAAATGCCCAAGTTTGACTTATACGAGGGGCATGGTGATCCAGTAGCCCATCTTCGAGGGTTTTGTAGTAAAATGCGAGGAGCCGGAGGACGAGATGAGATTCTGATAGCTTACTTCGGTCAGAGTTTGGGGGGATCTGCACTAGAGTGGTACACTAGGCAGGATCCCAGCAGATGGTTTATATGGGATGATTTGGCTCAAGCATTCATTGGCCAGTTCTAGTACAATCTTGAAATAGTCCCGGACCGCTTATCATTGCTAAAGTTAGAAAAGAAACCCGCCGAAAGTTTCAGAGAATTTGGTTTCCGCTGGAGGGAACAGGCAGCAAGGGTAGATCCGCCTATGAGAGAGAACGAGATGGAGGACTACTTCCTGCAGACACTAGAGCCGACCTATTTCGGACATCTGGTGATGTCCGTCGGTAAATCATTCACCGAGGTGATAAAGATGGGGGCTATGATCGAGGAAGGCTTGAAAGCCAACAAGATCATGAGCTATTCAGCTTTGAAAGCCACCACTCAAGCTATCCAAAGTGGTACCGGAGGAGTGCTTGGGAAAAAGAGGAAAGAAGAAGTCACGGCAGTCGAGTCCGGAACATGGTTCAGAAATAGAGGCCCCGCACCCCAGTATAACCCGTCACAGCCTCACCACCAAAATTACTTCCACAATCCATATAACCACCCGCAACACTACTATCCGGCACCCGATCCCCATTTTATTGTCCATCACGCTCAGTCATACTCCGCACCTCCTGTCCAGGCACCATGGCATGCGCCAAATCCACAGAATAATTACCCACCCCCAAGAGCCTATAGAAATCCCACGGGTGCGGGCTTTCGTCCGAACCAAGCATTCAAGAGCGACAGGGCGCCAAGGCCAAAGACTTTCACTCCCTTGGGGGAGTCTTACACCAGTCTGTTCCACCGTTTGAAGCAAGTAGGGTTGCTAAATCCGGTCGAGGCTAAGCTACCAAACCCTCTTCCAAAGAATTTGGATCATTCAATAAATTGTGCATACTGCTCAGGATGTCCGGAGCACGACACGGAAAAGTGTTGGAGGTTGAAAACAGCTATCCAGGAACTCATCGACACTCGCTGGATTGAGGTCCAGACTCCAACAGAGCCCAACATCAACCAAAATCCACTTCAACTCATCATGAGACCAACATGATCGAGTTGGTACGGGTAGAAGAAGGAAAGGAGAAAACCTCTCAGACTGTAATGATGATCAAGTCTAGTGGGGGTAGGAATGAGAAAGGGGCCGAGCCTTGATGAGTCACCCATTTACAAGAAGGACGTACAAAGGAGGTTGGAAGCAGAAAAGGGGGAAATGTGAACGAAGTACCGGTGAGGCCGGGGGAAGCAAAAATAGTTGTACCAGGGGTAGCAACCAAACCCGTCTTGACGGTAGCAGGTGTTCGAGTGGATCCTTTCATCATCAAGCTAGCAATACAGCTGCCAATAGCTGATAGCAAAGCTATTCCATGGAATTATGATCGGGTCACGACAACCTACAAAGGAAAGGAAGTTAAAGAGGAAGTTTGCGAAGCGCAAGGTTTGACCCGCTTAGGGAGATGTTTTGCCCCTGCGGAGTTGAGGAAGACCACTCCGGTGACACTGAAAAAGCCGGTAACTGACGAAGAGGCAGAAGAATTTCTGAAAAAGATGAAGCTGCATGATTATTCTGTCTTAGAACAGCTGAAGAAAACCCCTGCGCAAATCTCATTGATATCCTTGCTGATACATTCTGAAGAACATCGGCAAGCTTTGATGAAGGTTTTAAATGAGGCCCATATACCTGATAAAATTTCTGTGAGTCATTTGGAAAAGATCACCAATAGGATCTTCGAAGCGAACCGGATCACCTTCACCGATGATGAGTTGCCTGAGGAAGGCACCGAGCACAATAAGGCTTTATATCTTACGGTAAAGTGTGAGGAGTCGGTGGTTACCAAAGTCCTAGTCGACAATGGGTCCAGTGCGAATATTTGTCCTCTCTCTACGCTGAGCAAGTTGAAAGTGGACATCGGCAGGATACGCAAGAACAGCATATGCGTCCGAGGATTTGATGGAGGAGGCAAGGTGTCGTTCGGGGACATATTGTTAATCTTGACAATCGGACCGGTGGAGTTCACCATGGAATTCCAGGTGCTGGACATGGTAGTTTCATATAACCTTCTGATAGGGCGACCATGGATCCATGCCGCAAGAGTAGTTCCATCCAGCCTACACCAACTAGTCAAGTTTGAGTGGGACCAACAGGAGATCGTAGTCCATGGAGAAAATGACCTACAACCAGGCACCATCGTCCCCTTTGTTGAGACAGAAGAAGATGTTGGGCCATGGGTATACCAGATCTGCGATGTGGTATCCGCCAACCGAGTTCCAGAAGAGGAATGCATTCCCAATGACAGAATAATCACTGCAGACGTCATGGTGGCTCATAAAATGTTGAGACACGGTTTCATACCCGGCAAAGGTCTAGGTGCATCTCTGCAAGGAATCATACAACCGGTATCCGTGGTCGAAAATGTGGGAACCTTCGGCTTGGGATTCAAGCCAACATCAGAGGACATCCAGCGAGCCAAGAGGAATAAGCAGAAGACATGGGTGCTCCCGAAGCCTGTTCCGCGCCTTTCCCGATCTTTTGTCAGGTCCGGAGTAAGAGGACATCCGACGACAAAGATTCCCAGTCCTATGGTTAGGCCGGACGAAGAGTTCTTAAGAAAATTTGAGGGCCTATTAGCAGATGTATGCATGCTAGAGGATGGCGAAGGATCCAGCCATGCCGAGATACAGTTTGTGGGATCGAAAGCAAAGTTGAATAATTGGAAGGCTACTCATCTCCCTGTCCGGAAGGAGTTTTGGTAGTTTGTTTTGGATTGTTTTCTTTCGAAATTTTGTGTTGGGGTTGTCCCCGGAGTAAAATCCATTTGTTTTAGTTCATTTTGATTTGAGTTTGCAAGCTTGTTTTTCCTTGTACTTGTTCCCATTAATGAAATTTTGTTCCCTTCGTGTCTAATTTTGTTTATTTTTCTTCTTTTTACTTTTCTGAACAACTTTCTTTCAACTGATCTTAATGATATGGCGTGCTTAAAGATTAATCAACCCAGTCTAGAAAGTCAATCGGGTTTGGAAATAATGACGCATGAAATAAGAAGTGACGAGAGTGAATCGGAATACGGCGATGATGAAGCCGTAGAAGAAATCGGTGAAGAATTAAGTCACTTCGAGGAAAAACCCAAACCAAATTTAAATGATACTGAGGCTGTTAATCTGGGGAACACAGATGATGTCAAAGAAACCAGAATAAGTATCCATATTGAACCCAACCTGAGGGAGGAATTGATCAAAACACTCATGGAGTTCAAAGATATTTTCGCATGGTCGTACGACGACATGCCAGGAACTCAGCACTGATCTAGTAGTTCATAAATTACCCACCGATCCGACATGTCCTCCCGTCAAGCAAAAATTGCGGAAATTTAAGACGGAGATGAGTGTAAAGATCAAGAAGGAAGTGACCAAGAAGTTGCAGGCGAAAGTCATTCGTGTCACTCGATACCCTGAATGGTTGGCTAACGTAGTACCGGTGCCAAA
The DNA here is from genome assembly GCA_032618575.1 of Nicotiana noctiflora. Taxonomy (NCBI): domain Eukaryota; kingdom Viridiplantae; phylum Streptophyta; class Magnoliopsida; order Solanales; family Solanaceae; genus Nicotiana; species Nicotiana noctiflora. The sequence continues at coordinate 190,818 of JASVEL010006964.1, forward strand.
GAAAGACGGAAAGATCAGAGTATGCGTGGACTACCGCAATCTCAACAAGGCGAGTCCTAAGGATAATTTCCCGCTTCCCAATATCCATATCCCGATTGATAATTGCGCCGGACGTGAAATCGGATCCTTTGTGGACTGCTACGCGGGATATCATCAGATCTTGATGGATGAAGAGGACGCAGAAAAAATGGCTTTTATCACACCGTGGGGGACTTATTGCTACCGGGTGATGCCGTTCGGTTTGAAGAACGCAGGGGCAACATACATGAGAGCGATGACTACGACATTCCATGACATGATGCACAAGGAAATCGAGGTGTACGTGGATGATGTGATCATAAAATCTAGATGTCGAGAAGACCACGTTGCCGACCTCAGGAAGTTCTTTCAAAGACTTCGAAGATATGATATCAAGCTCAATCCGGCCAAATGCGCATTCGGAGTTCCATCGGGAAAGTTGCTAGGATTCATCGTCAGCCGACGGGGCATTGAGTTGGACCCATCCAAAATCAAGTCCATTCAAGAGCTACCCCCGCCAAAGAATAAAACAGAGGTAATGAGTCTGTTGGGAAGGTTAAATTACATCAGTAGGTTTATTGCTCAGCTTACAGCAACCTGTGAACCCATATTCCGTCTGTTGAAGAAAGTCGTTGCGATAGAATGGACGACAGAATGTCAGTAAGCGTTTGACCAAATCAAAGGGTATCCGTCAAACCCACCCGTACTAGTTCCGCCTGAACCGGGTAGACCCCTGATTCTTTATCTAACGATCTTGGAGAATTCGTTCAGCTGCGTACTGGGGCAGCATGATCTTACCGGCAGGAAGGAACGGGCCATTTACTACCTCAGTAAGAAATTCACGATCCACGAGGTCAAGTACACTCATCTAGAAAAGACATGTTGCGCTTTGACTTGGGTAGCCCAAAAGCTAAACATTATTTGTCTTCTTACACCACTTACCTCATTTCGCGCTTGGATCCGTTGAAGTATATTTTCCAGAAACCTATGCCTACAGGGAGGTTAGCAAAATGGCAAATATTACTTACAGAGTTCGACATCATATATGTGACAAGGACGGCTATGAAAGCTCAAGCCCTAGCCGATCACTTAGCTGAGAATCCTGTCGATAACGGATACGAACCTCTGAGGACGTATTTTCCAGATGAAGAAGTACTACAAATTGATGGGTTGGAATTAACCAAGGATCCAGGGTGGAAGCTTTTCTTCGACGGAGCGGCGAACGCAAAAGGAGTCGGAGTAGGGGCTGTGCTCATCTCCGAAACAGGACATCATTATCCTGTTACTGCTCAACTGCGTTTTCATTGTACCAATAATATGGCTGAGTACGAGGCATGTAACTTGGGGTTGCGATTAGCGGTGGACATGGATGTACATGACGTCTTGGTCTTGGGGGACTCGGACCTTCTGGTACACCAGATTCAGGGAGAATGGGAAACTAGGGATTTAAAGCTTATCCCGTATCGTCAGTGTTTGCATGATCTGACCAAGCGCTTTCGATCAGTAGAATTCAGGCACATCCCAAGGATGCATAATGAGGTTTCCGACGCTCTAGCTACTTTAGCATCAATGCTACATCACCCGGACAAGGTTCGTGTCGATCCGTTACATATTCAGGTCCGAAATTAGCATGCTTACTGCAATATGATAGAGGAAGAGATGGATGGCGAGCCATGGTTTCATGACGTCAAAGAATACCTCAGGTTAGGAATATACCCAGAGCAAGCGACTGGAGATCAAAAGAGAGCTATCCGGCGATTGGCAAACGGATTTTTCCTTAGCGGAGGGGTGCTGTACAAAAGAACCCCAGATTTGGGATTGTTGAGATGTATAGATGCGAGTCAAGCCACAACAGTGATGACAGATATACACTCCGGAGTTTGTGGACCACACATGAGCGGATATGTATTGGCAAAGAAGATTCTTCGAGCAGGATATTACTGGCTCACTATGGAGCGTGATTGTATAAGTTTCGTGCGAAGATGCCATCAGTGTCAGATATACGGAGATTTGATTCATTCTCCGCCAACCGAGTTGCATACAATGTCAGCACCATGGCCGTTTGTCGCATGGGGTATGGATATCATTGGACCTATAGAACCTGCGGCTTCCAATGGTCATAGGTTCATTCTAGTAACGATCGACTATTTTACCAAGTGGGTGGAGGCCAAAACCTTCAAATCAGTGACCAAGAAGGCGGTGGTGGACTTCGTACATTCCCACATCATCTGCAGGTTTGGAATTCCAAAGATAATCATCACAGATAACGGTGCAAATCTTAACAGCGGATTGATAAAAGAGGTATGTCAACAGTTTAAGATTACACACCGAAATTCCACACCATATCGTCCCAAAGCAAATGGTGCGGTTGAAGCAGCAAACAAAAATATAAAGAAGATATTGAGGAAGATGGTAGAAGGGTCTAGGCAATGGCATGAAAAGTTACCATTTGCACTGTTGGGTTATCGCACTACCGTGCGGACTTCGGTAGGCGCAACTCCTTACTTGTTGGTGTACGGGACTGAAGCAGTAATACCCGCAGAAGTTGAAATTCCATCCCTCCAAATTGTCGCGGAAGCTGAGATTGACGATGATGAGTGGGTCAAAACCCGATTAGAGCAATTGAGCTTGATCGATGAAAAGAGATTGATAGCAGTATGTCATGGCCAATTGTATCAAAAGAGAATGGCGAGAGCATATAACAAGAAGGTACGTCCCAGGAAATTTGAAGTAGGACAACATGTGCTAAAGAGAGTTCTACCACATCAAGTCGAAGCGAAAGGCAAGTTCGCTCCAAATTGGCAGGGACCATTTGTTGTGACTAGAGTATTATCCAACGGCGCTCTATGTCTAACTGATATGAGGGAAGATGCACTGATATGGCTATCAATTCTGATGCAGTCAAGAGATATTATGTGTAATTCTTTATTGCATTTGTCAACGCTTGGTTTTGTTCGTTTGTATTTGGCATTTTTCGGAGACTGAAATGACAGAGGCAATTTTTCTACTATCCAAACACTTTAACACTTGTCTTCCCCTTTGAGCCTTAATTATTCTTTCATATACCCTCTTTTGGAATCCTCAAAGAAGATGTATAACGAAATAGAAAAAGAAACAAAGAAAAACACAAGAAAAAGTGAACTACGTTCGACCTGATTCCTCAAGAAGGATACGTAGGCGCCACACGGCTCGGTCATAATAAAATAAAAAATCAAAGATTCCCCAAGCAACAAAACTGGGGCAGAAGTCATTGTTTCGTTTGAAAAGATTGTATGGATTCCGAAAGTTGTAATGAGCTAACCGTTGAGGTGAAACCTCTTTTCTTTAGCCTCACGCACAAAAGCCACATTAATGACCGAAAAAGACCTCTCGATCAGTATTTGAGAAATGCCAAGTCATGCGAATGAAAGCCAAGAGCGACATTCCGATCCTCGATTAAATCCAGGATGCACAAGCCAAAAAGGGATAATGCTTTAGAGGGAATCTCGCGGGCAATACCCCAGCCTGGAAAGAAAGCAAAATGAGAGAGAGCCTTAACGGTGAAAACCCTCGCGGGCACCTTGAGGCGAAGAAAGTTGAGAGAAATAAAATGAGAGAGTCTTACGGTGAAAACCTTTACAGGCACCCTAAGGCGACGGGAGGTCGAGAGAAATGAGAGAATCTCATTAGTGAAAACCCTTGGAAGGGCACTATGAGGTGACAAGGCAAGAGGGTTATAAGGTATCTGCATGAGACAAGGTTGGGACATTCGTTTACTTCTAGCAAAACGCGGCCATCAGAAAGTGATTGACATAAATAGACTGGGTAGATTAATCTCAAAGGCGCGGCATAACCATTGGATCAGTCACACATTCAGATAAGTTTTTCCCATTTTGAGTTCAGAAAAGTTTTCCCTATCTTTTGCCATTCGCGGTCAGCATTCTTTTTCTTTTATTTCGTTTTCGAAAATTGATTTTTCGAAGCTTACTACCAAGTCTCCCAAAGCGGTACAATGAAAATGAATAGGCGAGGAACGAGGCAATAAGGTAAAAGTCGTTCCGATATTAAGATTGGAACGACAGGTTGATTGGAAGGTTCACAGGAATTATGGAGTATGATGGACACATATTGCACACCCGGAAGATGATGTCTCACAACAGATCACCGGCTAAAAAGGGTCGGATCAAACTAAAGGTTGGAATAAAAGGGAGAGATGAGAAACCATCTGTGGAAAGAGCATCATCCGCAGCAAGCGTCAACGTCGTCCCCAAAAGTTCAAGGGAGGCCAGGCAGCTGAAAGAGAAAAGGAAAATGGCCCCCAACAAGAGTGGCACGACCACTCACTGCGTTTTGAAACTAACAATTTTTCTTTGATTTAAAGCAGGAAAAGAGGGTTCTTCGGCGGAAAAGCATGCCGCGTAGAAGGTCATCAAACCGGGGCAGAAAATTTTCTCCCATTGCGAAAATTTTCTTGAAAACAAATACCCAGTGGATAAGGACAATGAGATCTCGCGAAATACCAGTTCTGAGCAGGAATAGTGTTGAGAGAGGCCAGACAACACGAGCGGGGGGTCTTTGAGCCTGGTATCATCCCCAGCAGGTGTTGGGAAAATGAAACATTAACTTCGAGATTTCCCCAAGCATCATTATATCCCATAAGTTTTTAAGGAAGCAGAGGCGTGAGTCCCGGAGGAGGTCCGGGAAGAAGGAAAGGGAAAAGGCATCCCCCGCCAGCTAATGACATTTCAACCCCCGGCAAGTCCGAGAGAGAACGAAGGGTGAAGGAAATAGAAAAAGATGAAGCAAAGAATACTTCCCCAGCAGCATCATCCCCAGCAGCCAAAAGAAAAGTAACATGACCTCGTGGGAAAGAAATTCCAAGACAAGGTAATTCAGAAGAAAAGGTTGTCCCAAGAGACGATGCAGGAAGAAGAAAATGGTACAGGAAACTGTGACGACCCAAAGGGTCATCACTTATTTAATTAATCATTTCGAGCTTCTGAGCTTCTGAGGCCTTGAAAACCTCATTCTATGTTGCCTCGATTTATGTGCACGATCCGAGCATGTAGCCGGAAAGATTTTGTGATAGAAAATATGAATTCTATGAGAAATTTGGATAAAAATGATATTAATATTGATATGGTTGACTTCGGTCAACATTTTTGGTAAACGGATCCGGACTCGAGATTGGATGGTCCCGAGAGGTCCATAGGAAAATATGGGACTTGGACATGCGTCCGGAGTCAAATTCTGAGGCCTAGAGCCCAAGTTATGAATTTTTATGTGAAATTGTTTTTGATGTAATTATTAAAGGAAATAAATTAATTGACCTTGGTATCGGGCTCGTATTTTGGTTCCGACGCTCGGTACAAGTCTTAAATATTATATATGTGATTTCCTGTAAAGTTTGGTGACATTTGGATGTCGTTTGAGATGTTTTGGACCTTGAGTTCCAAGTTAAGAAGTTTTGAAAACTAAAGGTATGAAAATCATGAGTTTGAGGCTTGATTTGATTAAAACGAAGTAATATTGGCAATATGATCGCACGAACAAGTCCATAATGTGTTTTTGAGGTTGTGTACATGTTTGGTTTGGAGCCGGGGGGCTCGGGTAAGGATTTGATAGGCCGTTGGATGAAATTCTGAATTTTTGAACTGTTGGTTTTTCACCCAGCTGTTGGCTTCGCAATTGCGAAGTATTTCTCGCAATTGCGAAGGGGACAGGCTCGCAAATGCGAACATTCATCGCAAATGCGAAGCCCCCTTTGGCCCAACCTTGTTCGCAAATGCGAACAGTTGCTCGCATTTGCGAAGGTCCCCAGTGCTTGCCTTGGTTTGCAAATGCGAACCATTGTTCACAAATGCGAAGCTAGCCTTGTTCGCAAATGCGAACAATTGTTCGCATTTGCGAAGGTCCCCAGTGCTGCCTTGGTTCGCAAATGCGAACCATTGTTCGCAAATGCGAACATCCCTGTGACTGCCAGTGTTCGCAAATGCGAACTTATGTTCGCAAATGCGAACTTCCCACCCTTAGCTTATTTTTCAAACTCCAGAAATTGGTCGGGGTTCGCAATTGCGAACCCATGTTCGCAAATGCGAACACAGAGACCTGAAAAACACGAATTTCAATCATTTCTTCACATTTTACAAAAACCAAAACACCCATTTGCGATTCTTCAAGGATTTCTTCTTCATCAAAACGATTGTAAGTCACTTTTTACTTAATTCTTTCAATTCCTAACATCATTAAACATGTTTTTCATAAGAAATCAATGATTTTCATGGTAGAATTCTTATTTTTGTTAGAAAATAGGGTTTTTCATAAATTGGGGAATTGGACCTCGAATTGAGGTCCGATTTTGGAACAAATCATATACATGAACTCGTGGGGGGATGGGTAACCGGATTTTGGTCCTAACCCCGAATTCCGACCATGTGGGCCCGGGGTTGAAATTCACTATTCATGGCAGAATGTTGTAAAAGTTGTATTTGGTATTAAGAATTAGTTTGTGGAGTAGAATTGATGATATTAAATCAATTGTGTATAGATACGGTTGGATTGGAGCCAAATTGAAAGAAAAGACATTTCCACGGATTGAATTGTTCATAAGCATTCGACGTAAGTGTTTGTTCTATCCTAGCTTGAGGGAATAGGATTATGTGTTATGTGTTATGTGATCGAGTGCGGTGTATGGGCTGTGGTGACGAGCATCCATACACTGGCGTCTAGTATGACCGTGAGTCGTTGGAAAATGATTATTTTGAGATATATTACGGATGAATTGTTATTGTTCTCCCTTGTTGGGACTTGTTGTGAAGATAATTATTGATTGCCCTTGATGGGACGGTTTATGAATTACTGTTTCTTTCTTTGCCCTTAACTGTGATTGTTATTTGGGTGAGGAAGAGTGAAAATGCACGAAGGGTGATGCCGTGCCATGTTTATTTATTTATGCACGAAGGTTAATGTCGTGCCATGTTTATTATTGATTATGCACGAAGGATCATGTCGTGCCCTATTATTGATTATGCACGAAGGATCATGCCGTGCCCTATTATTGATTATGCACGAAGGATCATGTCGTGCCCTGTTATTGAACCATGTACGAAGGATCATGCCGTACTATGGATGTGAGGATGAGAGTAAAAGCACGAAGGGTGATGCCGTGCAACCGCTTGCTATTTCTTGAAGTGATATTACTTGTGTTTACATTATACTTTGTTTTTCCTTGTGAAATTATTAATCTGTGATTAATTGTTTAATTCTTTAAGGTATTCCTTATTGTGTTAATACTTGATTATTTCTTGTTATTTTGTGGTACACACATATATATATATATATATTGAATTGCACAGGTTTATATGAGTGTCTGGTACTAGGCTTGTCACTACTTCGCCGTTATAGGCCAGGCACTTACCAGCACATGGGGTCGGTTGTGCTGATGCTACACTTCTGTGCGTTTTTGCACAGGTCCAGGTTACGATCAAGAGCAGCAGCAGCAGCAGTAAATTGATTGCGTGGGAGTTGATCACATTTGAGACCAAGGTAGCTTGCAGACGTCCGCAGGCCCGGCGTCTCTCTCTTTATTTATGTTATTAGTTGTAGTCTCTTTGTTCCGAGACAAACAGAATTATGTTATATTTCCTTCAGACTTTTATGTGTAGTATTCCATAGTAGTTCGTGAGTTGGTGACTCCACGTCTTGGGTAGAGGATTTCCGTATGATTTTCACCTTGTGATTTGTTATTTCCATTTCGATAAAGTATTCCGCATTTATTTAATTAAAATTGTGTTAAAAACAGGATAATATGAATACAGTGGCTTACCTAGCTACCACGAGTAGGCGCCATCACGATCCCGATGTTGGGGAAAAATCCGGGTCGTGACAAGTTGGTATCAAAGCTCTAGGTTACATAGGTCTCACCACTCACGAACAAGCTTAGTAGAGTTTGAAGGGTAGGTACGGAGACGTCTGTACTTGTCCACCAGAGTCTATTGAGTTAGGAAAGAGTCTCTCATTTGTTCTTTCTTGTCGTGCGACTTGTTCCTCAAATACCGATTGAATTTCTATTCTGTCCTTTCGCAGATGGTAAGGACACGCGCTTCTTCGTCCGCTGACCAGCAGCCCGAGCCCCAGGCAGCTCCCGTGAGGGGCAGGGGTCGAGGCCGTATCAGAGGCCGTGGTAGGGGTAGAGCTCAGCCCCAGGCAGCTACCCCAGAGGTGGAGCCCCATATTGAGATTGACGAGGAGGTTCCGATTCCGGCAGCTCCAGTGGGCCCAGCTCAGGTCCCAGGAGAGGCTTTGATTACCCCGGATCTCCGGGATGCTTTGGTCAGAATAGCGGGATTTATGGACAGCATTGCCAGAGCGGGTTTATTATCGGTTGCCCCAGCTACTTCTCAGGCTGGAGGAGGGGCCCAGACTCCTATTGCTCATACTCCGGAGCCGGTAGCTCCTCAGCCTCAGGCACCAGTAATCTAGCCAGCTGTGGCCACTCAGTCAGGTACCACAGCTCATGTCGGTGATGGAACGGCCATGACTTCGATTCGTTATGGAGGCTTGATCGGTTCTCCAAGCTATTTACCACTACATTCGGTGGAGCCGCATCAGAGGATCCTCAGGACTTCTTATTCGGTTGCCGTGAGATTCTCAAGACTATGGGGATTGTGGAGACAAACGGAGTTGACTTTTGTACCTTCGGACTTGCGGGATCCGCCAAGACTTGGTGGAGAGATTATTGCCCGACTCGACCAGCGGGGTCCCCGGCTTTATCATGGGACCGGTTGTGGAACTATTTATGGAGAAGTTTCTCCTTGCTACTCGGCGGGATGTACTTCGGAGGCGGTTTGAGCGCCTCCATCAGGGCACTATGACAGTTACAGAGTATGAGACGAGATTTATCGACTTGGCTCGTCATGCAGTGGTGATACTTCCCACGTGAGCGGGAGAGGGTCCGCAAGTTTATAGATGGGCTTAATCATCCGATTAGACTCCGGATGGCTATGGGCGTGGGGAGTGACATATCATTTCAGGAGGCAGCCAATGCAGCACGCAGAGTTGAGATGGCTCTTGCTAGGGGAGGCGGTTATTCTTCGGATAAGAGGCCTCGTCATTCGGGTAGATTTGGTGGTCCTTCCTCCGGTGGCGAGAGAATCCTTTGATAGAGGCCGGTCTTCCGGGCCTTTTCACTCCGCCCTTCAAGCTTCGCGGGGTGGATCGGTGATCGTGGTTCTCGGGGGCATTATTCGGACCGGTCTCCTATTAATGCTCGGCCTCTTCGGAGTGTTCGTGGAGGCCATTCGGGTCGTCGGGGCCAGCGGCCCTATCAGAGCCTAAGATTTGCTACGGTTGTGGTGACCCGGGTCATTTTATCGGGAATTGCCCTATAGCGGCGGGCAACTCTCGGCGGCGAGGTCCTCGTCCTATGATTCGAGCCCCAGCTGACCCTCAGCCTGCCCAGCCAGCCGAGGCGGGGGTAGAGATTATAGAGGTGGAGGTCGAGACCGTAGAGTTGGAGACCGTCCAGCGAGAGGTAGAGGTCAGCCAGTTGATGGTCGTCCTAGAGACGCAGCTCGGAGGGGAGGTGCAAATCCCCGATTCTATGCTTTACCAGCCAGGCCAGAGGCAGAGGCATCAGATGTCGTGATTACAGGTACTATTCTTGTGTGTGGCAGAGGTGCTTCAGTATTATTTGACCCCGGATCTACATATTCCTATGTGTCTTCCTACTTCGCACCGTATTTGGCCGTGCCCAGCTATGCTCTGGATATTCCAGTTTATGTGGCTACACCGGTGGGTGACTCCATTGTAGTCGATCGGGTGCATCGTTCGTGCGTAGTTATATTTGGGGGTCTTGAGACCCGTGTTGATCTGTTGCTTTTGGATATGGTAGATTTTGATGTCATATTGGGGATGGACTGGTTGTCCCCATACCATGCTATTCTTGATTGTCATGCTAAGACTGTCACCTTAGCCTTGCCAGAATCACCTCGATTAGAGTGGAAGGGTACCTCAAGCCACACCGTTCGCACTGTTATTTCTTATGTTAAGGCTCGACGCATGGTCGAGAAGGGGTGTCTAGCTTATCTGGCTTATGTTCGTGATTCTAGCGCAGAAGTTCCTTCCATTGATTCAGTCCCTATTGCACGGGACTTTCCTGAGTTTTTTCCTTCAGACCTGCCGGGCATGCCACCTGACAGGGATATTGATTTCTGTATTGATTTGGCACCGGGCACTCAGCCCATCCCTATTCCACCCTATCGTATGGCCCCGCCGGAATTAAAAGAGTTGAAAGATCAGTTGCAGGACCTTCTTGAGAAGGGCTTTATCAGGCCCAGTGTTTCCCCCTGGGGAGCACCTGTATTATTTGTAAAGAAGAAGGATGGCTCGATGCGGATGTGTATTGATTACCGGCAGTTAAACAAAGTGACTATCAAAAATAAATATCCACTGTCGAGGATTGATGATTTGTTTGACCAGCTCCAAGGAGCGAGGGTGTTCTCAAAAATAGACTTGAGGTCGGCTACCATCAGCTGAAGATCAGGGCGGCTGACATTCCTAAGACAGCCTTTCGCACTAGGTACGAGCATTATGAATTCTTGGTCATGTCTTTCGGGTTGACCAATGCTCTAGCAGCATTGATGGAGTTGATGAATCGGGTATTCAGGCCTTACTTAGATCTGTTCGTGATAGTCTTCATAGATGATATCCTGGTATACTCCCGCAGCCAGGAAGAGCACGAGCAGCACCTCAGAGTGGTTCTTCAGACTCTGAAAGATAACCAGCTATATGCCAAATTTTCTAAATGTGAGTTCTGGCTGAGTTCGGTAGCATTTCTGGGTCACATTGTATCGGTGGAAGGTATTCAAGTAGACCCAAAGAAGATTGAAGCAGTCCAGAATTGGCCTCGACCAGCTTCAGTGACTGAGATCCGGAGTTTCTTGGGATTAGCAGGTTACTACCGTCGTTTTGTAGAGGGATTTTCTTCTATTGTAGCCCCGATGACCAGGTTGACCCAGAAGGGTGTCCAGTTTTAGTGGTCAGAGGAGTGTGAGGCGAGCTTTCAGAAGCTCAAGACGGCCTTGACCACCGCACCAGTGTTGGTACTACCTACAGGTACAGGGCCTTATACAGTTTATTGTGACGCATCTCGTACAGGGGCTTGGAGCGGTATTGATGCAGGATGGTAAGGTTATCGCTTATGCTTCGAGGCAGTTAAAAATACATGAGAAGAATTATCCAGTTCATGATCTTGAATTAGCAGCAGTGGTTCATGCCTTAAAGATCTGGAGGCATTATCTATATGGTGTGACATGTGAGGTGTACACCGATCACAAAAGCCTACGGTACTTGTTCAAACAGAAGGAGTTGAATCTACGACAGCGGAGATGGTTAGAGTTGCTAAAAGACTATGATGTTACTATATTATATCACCCAGGTAAGGCCAATGTGGTGGCCGATGCATTGAGTAGAAAGTATGCCGGCATGGGTAGTCTTGCATATATTCCGGTCAATCAGAGACCATTAGCTCTAGATGTTCAGGCCTTAGCCAACCGGTTCGTGAGATTAGACATTTCTGAGCCTAGCAGAGTGTTAGCCTGCACGGTCGCTCGTTCTTCCTTATTAGAGCGTATCCGTGAGAGGCAATTTGATGATCCTCATTTGCGTGAGTTGAGAGATACAGTACAGCGGGGAGGTGCCACACAGGTAAACCTAGATGATGATGGGGTATTGAAATTGCAGGGTCGAGTTTGTGTGCCCAATGTCGAAGGGATTCGAGAGTTGATCTTAGCGGAGGCCCACAGTTCGCGGTATTCTATTCACCCAGGCGCCGCGAAGATGTATCGGGACTTGCGACAGCACTATTGGTGGCGCAGAATGAAGAAAGATATCGTTGCGTATGTCGCTCGGTGTCTAAATTGTCAGAGCAGGTGAAATATGAGCACCAGAGACCTGGTGGTGTATTCCGGAGGATTGAAATTCCCGAGTGGAAATGGGAGCGGATCACTATGGACTTCGTTACTGGACTTCCTTTGACTCGGAGAAAATTTGATGCTATTTGGGTCATTGTTGATAGGTTGACCAAGTCATCACACTTTATTCCAGTATCTGTCTCCTACTCGTCGGAGAGGTTAGCGGAGGTTTACGTTAGGGAGATTGTTCGTCTCCATGGGGTGCCAGTATCTATTATCTCTGATCGGGGAACGCAGTTTACCTCGCGGTTCTGGAGAGCGGTCTAGCAGGAGTTAGGCACCCAGGTTCAGTTGAGTACAGCATTTCATCCTCAGACGGATGGCCAGTCCGAGAGGACTATTTAGATTCTCGAGGACATGCTTCGAGCCTGTGTTATTGATTTCGGAGGCTCGTGGGACTAGTTTCTGCCATTAGCAGAGTTCGCCTACAATAACAGTTACCAATCTAGCATCCAGATGGCTCCGTATGAGGCGTTGTATGGTAGGCGATGTCGATCACCAGTTGGATGGTTTGAACCGGGAGAGGCTCGGTTGTTAGGTACAGACTTAGTTCAGGAGGCCTTAGATAAGGTCAAGACTATTCAGGAGAGATTGCGTTCAGCTCAGTCTAGGCAAAAGACTTATGCGGATCGTAAGGTTCGAGATGTAGATTTCATGGTTGGTGAACGAGTATTGCTCCGAGTGTCGCCTATGAAGGGCGTGATGAGGTTTGGGAAGAAGGGCAAGCTCAGCCCTAGGTATATTGGTCCATTTGAGATTCTAGACAAAGTGGGAGGGGTGGCTTACAGATTAGCTTTGCCGCCTAGCTTATCAGCCGTGCATCCAGTTTTTCACGTATCTATGCTTCGGAGATACCACGGCGATCCCACACATGTGTTAGACTTCAGTACTGTTCAATTGGACAATGATCTATCTTACGAGGAGGAGCCGGTGGCCATTCTAGACCGGCAGGTTCGACAGTTGAGGTTGAAGAGTTATCCTTCTTTGCGTGTTCAGTGGAGAGGTCAGCCTCCTGAGGCATCGACCTGGGAGTCCGAATCTGATATGCGGAATCGCTACCCACATTTGTTTCCTGACTCAGGTACTTCTTTATTTTGTCCATTCGAGGACGAACGGTTGTTTTAGAGGTGGAGATTGTGACGACCCAAAGGGTCATCCCTTATTTAATTAATCATTTCGAGCTTCTGAGGCCTTAAAAACCTCATTCTATGTTGCCTCGATTTATGTGCACGATCCGAGCATGTAGCCGGAAAGATTTTGTGATAGAAAATATGAATTCTATGAGAAATTTGGATAAAAATGATATTAATATTGATATGGTTGACTTCGGTCAACATTTTTGGTAAACGGATCCGGACCCGAGATTAGATGGTCCCGAGAGGTCCGTAGGAAAATATGGGACTTGGACATGCGTCCGGGGTCGAATTCCGAGGCCTAGAGCCCAAGTTATGAATTTTTATGTGAAATTGTTTTTGATGTAATTATTAAAGGAAATAAATTAATTGACCTTGGTATCGGGCTCGTATTTTGGTTCCGACGCCCGGTACAAGTCTTAAATATTATATATGTGATTTCTGTAAAGTTTGGTGACATTTGGATGTCGTTTGAGATGTTTTGGACCTTGAGTTCCAAGTTAAGAAGTTTTGAAAACTAAAGGTATGAAAATCATGAGTTTGAGGCTTGATTTGATTAAAACGAAGTGATATTGGCGATATGATCGCACGAACAAGTCCATAATGTGTTTTTGAGGTTGTGTACATGTTTGGTTTGGAGCCGGGGGCTCGGGTAAGGATTTGATAGGCCGTTGGATGAAATTCTGAATTTTTGAACTGCTGGTTTTTCACCCAGTTGTTGGCTTCGCAATTGCGAAGTATTTCTCGCAATTGCGAAGGGGACAGGCTCGCAAATGCGAACATTCATCGCATTTGCGAAGGTCCCCAGTGCCTGCTTATGTTCGCAAATGCGAACAAAAGTTCGCAAATGCAAACATTCCCCATGTTGCCTTGGTTCGCAAATGCGAACCATTGTTCGCAAATGCGAACACTGCCTTTTTCAGCCTATGTTCGCAAAATTGTTCGCAAATGCGAACACTGCCTTATACAGCATGTGTTCGCAAATGCGAACATTGGTTCGCAAATGCGAACATTCCTGTGACCGCCAGTGTTCGCAAATGCGAACTTATGTTCGCAAATGCGAACTTCCCAGCCTTAGCTTATTTTTCAAACTCCAGAAATTGGTCGGGGTTCGCAATTGCGAACCCATGTTCGCAAATGCGAACACAGAGACCTGAAAAACACGAATTTCAGTCATTTCTTCACATTTTACAAAAACCAAAACACCCATTTGCGATTCTTCAAGGATTTCTTTTTCATCAAAACGATTGTAAGTCACTTTTTACTTAATTCTTTCAATTTCTAACATCATTAAACATGTTTTTCATAAGAAATCAATGATTTTCATGGTAGAATTCTTATTTTTGTTAGAAAATAGGGTTTTTCATAAATTGGGGAATTGGACCTCGAATTGAGGTCCGGTTTTGGAACAAATCATATACATGAACTCGTGGGGGGATGGGTAACCGGATTTTGGTCCTAACCCCGAATTCCGACCATGTGGGCCCGGGGTTGAAATTCACTATTCATGGCAGAATGTTGTAAAAGTTGTATTTGGTATTAAGAATTAGTTTGTGGAGTAGAATTGATGATATTAAATCAATTGTGTATAGATACGGTTGGATTGGAGCCAAATTGAAAGAAAAGACATTTCCACGGATTGAATTGTTCATAAGCATTCGAGGTAAGTGTTTGTTCTATCCTAGCTCGAGGGAATAGGATTATGTGTTATGTGTTATGTGATCGAGTGCGGTGTATGGGCTGTGGTGACGAGCATCCATACATTGGCGTCTAGTATGACCGTGAGTCGTTGGAAAATGATTATTTTGAGATATATTACGGATGAATTGTTATTGTTCTCCCTTGTTGGGACTTGTTGTGAAGATAATTATTGATTGCCCTTGATGGGACGGTTTATGAATTACTGTTTCTTTCTTTGCCCTTAACTGTGATTGTTATTTGGGTGAGGAAGAGTGAAAATGCACGAAGGGTGATGTCGTGCCATGTTTATTTATTTATGCACGAAGGTTAATGCCGTGCCATGTTTATTATTGATTATGCACGAAGGATCATGCCGTGCCCTATTATTGATTATGCACGAAGGATCATGCCGTGCCCTATTATTGATTATGCACGAAGGATCATGCCGTACCCTGTTATTGAACCATATACGAAGGATCATGCCGTACTATGGATGTGAGGATGAGAGTAAAAGCACAAAGGGTGATGCCGTGCAACTGCTTGCTATTTCTTGAAGTGATATTACTTGTGTTTATATTATACTTTTTTTTTCCTTGTGAAATTATTAACTGTGATTAATTGTTGAATTCTTTAAGGTATTCCTTATTTTGTTAATACTTGATTATTTCTTGTTATTTTGTGGTACACATATATATATATTGAATTGCACAGGTTTATGTGAGTGTCTGGTACTAGGCTTGTCACTACTTCGCCGGGATAGGCCAGGCACTTACCAGCACATGGGGTCGGTTGTGCTGATGCTACACTTCTGTGCGTTTTTGCACAGGTCCAAGTTACGATCAAGAGCAGCAGCAGCAACAGTAAATTGATTGCGTGGGAGTTGATCACATTTGAGACCGAGGTAGCTTGCAGACGTCCGCAGGCCCGGCGTCTCGCTCTTTATTTATGTTATTAGCTGTAGTCTCTTTGTTCCGAGACAAACAAAATTATGTTATATTTCCTTCAGACTTTTATGTGTAGTATTCCATAGTAGTTCGTGAGTTGGTGACTCTACGTCTTGGGTAGAGGATTTCCGTATGATTTTCACCTTGTGATTTGTTATTTCCATTTCGATAAAGTATTCCGCATTTATTTAATTAAAATTGTGTTAAAAACAGGATAATATGAATACAGTGGCTTGCCTAGCTACCACGAGTAGGCGCCATCACGATCCCGATGTTGGGGAAAAATCGGGTCGTGACAATAATTCTGTTATTTTATGGTATATACATATATAGAACTGCACAGGTTTATGTGAGTGTCTGGTCCTAGGCTTGTCACTACTTCGTCGGGGTAGGCCAGACACTTACCAGCACATGGGGTCGGATTATGCTGATACTGCACTTCTGTGCGTTTTTGCACAGGTCCAGGTTTCGAGCAGGAGCAGCAGCAGCAGTAGAGTACTTGTGAGATTTCTGAGCATTTCGAGACCGAGGTAGCTTGCAGGCGTCCCAAGGCCCAGCGTCTCTTCTATTTATTTATGTTTATTGATGTGGTCTCATTGTTTCGAGACAGACAGATGTTTATTATTTTCTTGCAGACCATTATATGTAGTATTCCTTAGTAGTTCGTGAGTTGGTGACTCCACATCTTGGGTAGAGGATTTTATCAGTGTTTTACATTATTATCATTCATCTCTACTTAGAAAGAATTTCGCATTTAACAAATTGAGTAATTATTTCTTACTATTAAATATGAAAACGAAAGTGATGGTATGAACAGGAAACCCGCCTGAAGAATGGAGTGGCGATTTATTTTAAAGTTGTAGTTGAAGTCAGGGAGCCCGCCTGAAGAATGGAGTGGCGATTTTATTTTGAAGTTGTAGTTGAAGTCAGGGAGCCCGCTTGAAGAATGGAGTGGCGATTTATTTTAAAGTTGTAGTTGAAGTCAGGGAGCCCGCCTGAAGAATGGAGTGGCGATTTATTTTAAAGTTGTAGTTGAAGTCGGGGAGCCCGCCTGAAGAATGGAGTGGCGATTTTATTTTGAAGTTGTAGTTGAAGTCAGGGAGCCCGCTTGAAGAATGGAGTGGCGATTTATTTTGAAGTTGTTTTAGGAAAGCGGTAGAGTATGATGGGAGTCCCCAGCATGAATTCAAGTTCATAATCAAAAGGAAGGCAGCAAGGATCAGAAAGATAGGTTCATACTTCGAAGGAGAATAGTTCGGAGATCACGAAGAAGGGACCAATGGTCGGAGTTCGACTATCAAGATAGGCCGAGATAACAATTATCAGAGGAGAAGAAGCATGTGAAGAAACATCAGAGCCAGCAGGACGGCAAGGAACGTGACAAGATCAAGTTGAAAAGATAGATAAGAATTTGCAATACTGTAACTTAGTCTAGCTTCTTATTTCGTTGAGCACGGTGTAATAAGGAGATCAGTTAAGCAGTGGCAACAGTAGCAACAGCAGCAACAGCAAGATCACAGGGGTCATGGTAGTCCCAGCTACCAAAACTTCCCGAACTACATTGACCTGATTCCCTTTTACCAGGGATATGTAGGAGACCTTTGAAGCAAGGTTCGGTCAAACTCTTCCAAAAAATGCTTCATACGGAGTGCTTGAACGGGAAAAAAATCGCTCGTATCCGCTCACTTATCTTTGCACGAAAACTCTTCATGTTTCCGCGCAAAGAGGGGCAGCTGTGAGCACGTGATTTTTGCCCTACGTAAGATTTACTCCCAAAAAATTCAAAATAAAATAGTTTTTGTGTTGTGCGTGACTTTTGTGATTCTTGCATTATTTTTCTCTCATCATGTGCATTATTATATATAAATTCATGTTCGTGCTTTAGAGTAATTAAGTCGTTTTCACGAAAATGAAAAAATAACAAAAATATGCATTTTTACATTTAATGTTTAAGTTTAGTTGTAGGACATGATTTTTATGTGTTAGTTAACATGTTAATTGTTGTTCAAATGTTGATATTTGTGTAGTTTTATTCAGTGATTTTACAAATTAATTAGGAATTTTTGTTCAATTATAAAGAAGGGAAAGAATTTGTTTGGAAATTAAGAAAGAAAATTGGATTGGGCCAGTTCTTAAATTAAAATTAAGCCCAAAACAGATCATTACCCAATACAAGGCCCATACACCCCTTTTGTGTAACGCCTGATCTGCACCATTGGATTAAGTCAATCCAACGGCCAAGATAATTAATCCGGACCAGCCCCTCAACCCAATCATTCATTAAGCCAAACGACCCCGTATTGTGGCCAAACGACCCCGTCCCCTACCCATCAGCTAATCTAAGCCGTTCAGATCATTTGATCCGACGGCTCACATTAATTCACTAATTTTTAACATACCAAGGAAGCCCCAATACCCCCATACCCGTTTCATTTCTCCCAGACCCTTCTTCGGCTCTCCCAGAGACGATCAGAAACCGCCGTGCCTCCACCGCCCTCCGCCTACCGGAAATCGCCTCGCGCCGATTTCGGTAGGCCAAAGCCCCCCATTTTTACACCCTAAGACCATCTCGACTCACCCATTCCAAATCCACGAACCATTTACCTCGAATCACTCTCTAGCTTCTCGAATCTTCAATCGAAGATTCGAGTCCGAACTCAACCTACACCAAACACCCCCAAATTCGTACCCTAGCACCTCCAGACCGCCCTCACACCCAAATCACCTTTGGTTTTGTTCGAATCCAACCGGAAAACCCAAAATCCCAAAAGCGGTCGTATGAACCCTAAAATTCAAAATTGGGATTTTTCTTCAAATTCAAAGGAAAATGAAGTCTAATAGAATTTAATTGGGATGTTTTTGTTTGAAAACATCTCAATTAGAGTCCGTTAGACTCCAAATTCAAGTTCAAGCTCCGGATTCTGTTTTGATTTCTTCTCCTCTTGAGGTAATTTCTTTTTTTTTTCTGTTTATTTCAACTAAGTGTGTTTGTTTTGTATATTGGATTGAATTCTTCTCATTTGTGTCGGCCGTCCCTGTTGTCATTTCTTCTCAAAGACCTTTTATTTGGTCAATTACTCTTCTGTATTGTTTGTTTGATTACGTATATGGTCAAATGCGTATTTGCTTCGATTAGCGTCGTCGAATACTTAGTTTCATTTTGGCCGAGATTTTTAGAATCACTGTCTTATCGATTATTTTGTTATCAATGATACGTGTTATAGTTAATTGAATATCGTCGTCTAATCTCGTAGAATTTGTTTGTGTGAAATCCCGGGCAGTGGTTCGTTTTGTCTGAATTGAACTTTATGTCTGTTGTTCGGGTCTGTGTATTTGAATTAGCTGTTGTTGTTTGTTATAGTTGATAAAAGTTCTAGGAAATTAACAGTATAGTGCACATGCCTTAGGTCAGTGGAACCTGCTGGACAGCAGGTATTCACCTAGGCTTTGCACTTAGGGAATTTTAAACAGAAAAGCTCCATACTTAGACATATGGTAGTGTTAAAACCAGTGTCAGGGCTAGGCAGAGAATATAATGGGCAAGGGGTTTAATTTAAGATGGGGGCATCATTAGGAGCTGGATTCAAAAAACTATATAGATAGAAAGAGTTCAGTACGCACAGGGGACCTGGAGAAAAGCAGACTCTTTTTTGGACTAAGGATAGAAGATAGACCTTAGACAAAGACATAGAGAGAGGTAGATCCCAGAGAGCATTCTGAAACATATAGATAGAGTTATACACACACAGAGATTTTGAGTACTTTGGGTTAGTTTCAGCCTTGAGGAGAGATACTGTTTTATACAAAAAACAACATCAAAAAACACTGTTACATCGAGTGTGCGAGAGTTCCAGTGGTTATCACCTATGAATCATTTGTTTTCAGGTCAAACTTGGTTTTTTTTTGAGTTAATGTTGGTCTGCTGAGTTGTTGGAGTTGTTTTAAAGCTGTTTGGTATTTGCTGTGGGTTCAATCTGTATTCTTGTCTGGTTCTGAGGATCAGTGAATCACTGCCTGAAATCCTTATTTGTTGATATTGGTGTGACTGGGTTGGTTCTGCTACAATTGGTCCTGGGCAATCGACTTTTGAACCACATTTGATTTTTCCATTGGTGTACTGTTGCATTGTTGTTGCTGTGAGTTGCTGCTGCTTCATCAGTGACCTTTTTCTCTTTTGCTCTTCAATACCCAGGTACACGGCTGAATTCAGTTTGGTGTGACTTTGGGTGAACACATGAAATAAAATGGAGTTAGATCTCAAAAACACGTGTTGTTATTATTAAATGTTATAAGAGTTATGTGAAATGTTGTTTTAGCTATTCCATTGGTTCATGTAAATGTGTGAAAGACTGTAGTATCCTTATGTTGTTCGAAATCACCTTCTTTATTAAACTGTTATTACCTCGTAGGTATATACCTTTGATTTCCTTGTATCTAAGTGAAGATTGTGAGCCATTATCATTTCATAGTAATCTTTGAACGATTAGTGTTGGAGCTGCCTTGTATCCTTTAACGCTTATCTGAAAATTACCATATATATGGAAATGACATCTAGGATTTCATAGGGGTTTTTAGTTGTTACAAATCTAGATTAGTTAGCAGAATTCTTATCAGTTGAACTGCCTTCACTATGTGTTGTTCTCCTTAATTGTGAGAGTTTTTCGTAAATGAACATGAATTTACTGTTTTTTTTATATACATAAAAGGGTTAGTTAAAGTAAGAATGTGAATTCTGAACTTAAAGGGTTTAAAACGCCTATCTTGGTGTAGTCTACTTTCGAATAGTTTGAATCGCAAAGCCTGAACTTGATATTAGTTGAATAATGAAACTCGTTTAACGGGCTCCAGTGCATTTTCAGCAGGCCCAACAGGGTTCAAGTCATAAAAGAAAAACCCGACCAATTATATAACAATTAGAAAGGTGATAAGTAATTAGGACTTTTCTTTCTTTCGGTGATTAATCAAAAATAGAAAAATCATAGTCATGTTAGGATCAACATTTAATAAATAATACTGGGACGAGCCTTACTAAACAAAAATACATAATAGCGGGGCCCTCGAATAATTGTCATGAAAACTTAGACTTGGAAGGACCGTTTAGTGAATTTCACGGTCCTTTCCCAAAGTTAAACAGACGATAGACTCATTAGGCACGATTTGAAATAAAAATTACTTTCCTAAATACGGGTGTGCATTTATGTGACCCAAATCTTACTCTCGGCGAAACTGAAATACATTAAAGTCGCAGGCGTACTGATTGCGGTGCGGCTCGAAATGTGTTTTCGTGACGTCACAATTCTTCTGAAAAATTTTAAGCGGAATATAAGAGCACACAAATAAAATATATAAAGAAATCAGATAAAAACAAAAATTGCAGTTGAGCGACCGTGCCAAAACCACGGAATCCGGGAGTGCCTAACACCTTCTCCCGGATTAACAGAATTCCTTATCCAGGTTTCTAGTTTCGCAGACTATATTACAGAGTCATAAATTTCCTCGGTTCGGGATCAAATCGGTGATTTGGGACATCATTATTTTCCTAAGTGGCGTCTCTGAATTAAATAAATTGATCCCGTTTCGATTGTCCTTTAATTGGAAAAATTCCCTCAAGCTCCCGCTGGTGCGTGAAAAAGGAGGTGTGACAATGATTATACCTGCTCCCGAGATGTTTCAAGAGGCGATTTGACATTTTGGTTTCTCGCGCCCATTTTGAATCATGCCTCTTCAATTTTTTTGTATATTAGCCCTATAAATAGGGGGAAGGTTCAATCTTTTTTATCTTTCGAATTCCCGAATTATTTTACTCCCCTTTTCACCTTCTTTGCAAAAAACTGGTATTTCGTACCTTAAACTCTTCAGTTTCTATTGAAACCACCCTTCTAGTCGTTGAAACTTGATTCATATAGAAAATTACTATGGAAAAGCGCGGGCAAAACGGTAGAAAAGGCCAAGATGATACCCCATCTAGGATTCCACCATCTTCGAGTGGTGATGGGAAAAAGGCAAAGAAACCTCTCGTCCCCCTCAGCGTGGACAATGAGATACACACTCGCAAGGTTTTCCCGACCAAGAGCCTGACTCCCCCTTGGGACCATACCGCCATTTCTGGCATAAGTTTTTCTACATCAGGACGAAGCACCTGGTGTCGAACCCTGAAGGATTCCCAGAGATGTGGAATCTAGAACGTGAGTGTCTTTACTCGAATTTAGTACTTTTTGCAATCTTTGACCGTAAGGCCATTATACTACTTTTCATTTTCTTCTCCTTTTCACAGCGAGGGATTCTCTACCCCGATCCGTTGAAAATA
Source organism: Nicotiana noctiflora (assembly GCA_032618575.1). Lineage (NCBI taxonomy): Eukaryota > Viridiplantae > Streptophyta > Magnoliopsida > Solanales > Solanaceae > Nicotiana > Nicotiana noctiflora. The sequence continues at coordinate 212,851 of JASVEL010006964.1, forward strand.
TTAGGTCGTGGGTGGAGAGGATGATTCTATTGGCAGTGGAATGCCACACCTGGTCTGCGTTCCATGATCGATACGGCCCACCAGGTAACTCCTCGACTATGGTTTGGAGGTTTCATTAGGTTTCGTTGCTTGACCTATCTTATATTGGTAGGTTGGAGCGTCCCTAGGAGGAGGAAGCAGAATGTCTCAATCTCGTCAGTGATGGAGACTGTTTCTGGAGATAAGTACGTACCCTGCAACTCTCCCAGTGATGATGTCCCACAGGTTTCTCAGCCTAAGGCCACGCCTGTCGCTGAGTCCACAAGCGAAACAATTACTTCACCATCATCCCCTTGGCCTGTAGAGGAGACATCTGAAGGCGAGGAGTCGCCGGAGCAGAAGAGGCACCGGTTGATGCTCGGCAAGGGGATTGCCACAGAGGAATAGAGGGCAAGTGAGCCTCGTCCAGAGTTGAGGCAAGTTTCAATGGCCGATGCCATCTGCTCAAGGAGGTCGGCTCCCAAGGGGATGGCAGTTCCCGACACCACCCCCGTATGCACCCTGGAGTGTGGCACATCGGCTACTATTGATGCGGCAGATTATGAGGAGAGGACAGAACCTAAGATAGCTCCCGAGGCTGCGGATGCATCGAGGAGGGATCGAGCCCGTGTGTCGATGACGGCGGGTGGGCCTAACCACCGCACTTTGATCCCAAGTGGATATAACTTGTTGCAACATAGCAAGCAGGCCACAACAGATATGACCCTGCTATGTGCGACCGCTGAGTACGAGAGTTTGAAAGATGTTAGCGACAATGATTTATCCCGAAGGGTTTCCGGTGCAGCTTTGCAGGTATACTCTGTTCTTCTTTATATATTATAAAGTGAACCTTGGTGTATGCTAATTTATCTTTTTTTTCACTTCTTTAGACCCTCGTTTTGGAGAGAGAGAGAGAGAGAGGGTTCGGCGAGCACAGAAGAAGGCTTCCACCCTCAAGAAGGTGGCAAACAATTACAAGGAGTGTCGTGCCAAGCGTCAGGCGCTGGCGGACCTATTCCCTCAGGACCTGCATTTTAGGTTTTTTGTGAGGGCCTAGAGCAATTGGAGGCTCAGCTGCAGAAATGAGTAAATCAGCTAGAGCAGGTGGATGATCAGCTGATGGCCGTCTTGGCTCAGAATATTGACCTAGAGACTCTTTTCCAGTCAAAGGAGGATGAATTGGAGATGTCGTGGGGTAGCGGTAGAGGCTGCCAATTTGCCTGCCGAGGTTGATGCCTTAGCCGCGAAACTCAATGGCAAGACAGCTGAAATTGAGGCTCTTAAGCAGACTGTTGCGTCTAGGTCAGACGACGGCATGACTGGTAAGGTGCGGGACATGTGGGTATATGCCCAAGCCAAGCTGGTCGTGTTTGAGAAGTTGCTTGTTACAGGTCGAGCCACTGAGGTGGAGGTCGAGGACCAGCGGTATTTGGTTCGGGTTGCCCGAGAAGCCTATGGGTATAGTTCCGATTCCCCAGACAAAATGGGCTATACCTCTGAAAATGTTAATCGTCTGGCTTTCGGGTCCTGGATTTCTGCAGCTTATCAAACTGAGGACGGCAGCCGAAAGGATGATGAGCTAGCGGGCGACGGCGAACATGATGGGGTGGGTGCTAGGACTTGTATTTATTTTGGGGATGTGAATAGATCCCATTGTACATGTATACTTTTCTTGATGATAATAGAAGTTATTCTTTTGCTATTTCTTTTTGTACCTTTTATTTTGTGTGCTCGTTGTAGCCATGTACGTGACTTCAACCGTTATTGAGTTATTTTGTTTGTCGTAGTCGAGCTGGGTAGACTTATTACGACAGTGACCTTAGTCATTTATACGTTAGAGATGGCCGTGTTCATGCATGTGACTTCGACTGTGTCAAGTTAATTTGTTGTAGTTGAGTTGGGTTGACTTATTACGAGAGTGGCCTTAGCTATTTATACTTTTAGAGACGGCCATGGCCACGGCCACGGCCACGTGACTTCGACTGTGTCGAGTTAATTTGTCGTAGTCGAGCTGGGTCGACTTATTATGACAGTGGCCTTAGCCATTTATACATTAAAGGTGGTTGTGTCCATGTACGTGACTTTGACTATGTCGATTTATTTTATCGTAGTCGAGCTGGGTCAACTTATTACAACAGTGGCCTTAGCCATTTGTGCATTAGAGATGGCCGTGGCCATGCACTTGACTTCGATTGTGTCGAGTTAATTTGTCGTAGTCGAGCTGGATCGACTTATTATGACACTGGACTTATCCATTTATACGTTAGAGATGGTCGTAGCCTTTTATACATTTGAGATGGCCATAGCCTTTTGTACATTGGAGATGGTCATAGCCTTTCGTACATTGGAGATGGTTGTAGCCTTTCATACATTTGAGATGGCCATATCCTTTCGTACATTGGAGATGGCCATACCTTTTGTAAATTAGAGATGGCCGTAGACTTCATACATTTGAACATAGCCTTTCGTACATTGGAGATGGTCGTAGCCTTTCATACATTTGAGATGGCCATAGCCTTTCGTACATTAAAGATGACCGTAGCCTTTCATACATTTGAGATGGCTGTAGTTTTTCGTACATTGGAGATGACCATATCCTTTCATACATTGGAGATGGCCGTAGCCTTTCATACATTTGAGATGATGCTAATCTAGTCCCTTTGTCATGCCAGTTGGGAGGACGTACTGAGTAGCTGGTGTGAGTAATTTACCTCTTGAGTATCTCCAAGCGTCTCCTCTACCGCCTCATTAAAAACATTATCGAGAAAATCCAATTGGGACAAAACTTGGGCAAGGGAAAAAGAGTACAACTCGGGAGGTACCTTTCATAAATGGAAATACTTGAGGTGTGCGATGTTCCAATTGTTTTGGAGCGTTTTTCCTTCCATTGTCTCTAGTTAGAATGCCCCTTTATCTGCCACTCCTATGATATTGTATGGTCCGTCCCAATTGGTGCCTAGTTTTCCTTCATTTGGGTCATTTGATGCCAATGTTTTGGCTTTGAGGACATAGTCACCCACTTTAAGTGGTCGTATCTTGTCCTTCTTGTTGTAGTATCTTTTGACTTGTTGTTTTTGGGCCACCATTCTTATGCGAGCCATTTCCCTTCTTTCCCCGGCCTCATCGAGGTCTTAAAATCTGCTCATGTCGTTTTTGGCTCCGCTTGTGTGCGAGTACATAAGGCTTGGTTCGCCGACTTCGACCGGTATGACAATGTTGGTTCTATAGACTAGCGAGTATGGCATCTCTCCTGTGGAGGATTTGTGTGTGCTTCAGTGTGCCTATAGTACTTTTCGTAGTAGCTCAGGCCATAGCCCTTTGGAGTCTTCGAGCTTCTTCTTCAGTATATTTCGTATCATTTTGTTGGACGATTCTTGGCCGTTGGCAGAAGGGTGGCATGGCATGGAAAGTATTTGCTTAATATGCCATTTGTCGAAGATTTTGGTTATTTTCTGGCCGATGAACTGCCTCCCGTTATCGCAAGTGATTTCTTTGGGGATGTCAAAACGGCAGATGATGTTCTTCCATATGAAAGCGATGACTTCCTATTTGCGTATTTGGGCGTACACACCTGCTTCTACCCACTTGAAAAAATAGTCAGTTAAAACTAATAGAAATCGTACCTTTCCCCGTCCTGCCGGTAGTGGACCAACTATGTCCATTCCTCATTTGATGAAAGGCCACGGGGAAGTGACTGAGTGGAGGGGCTCTCCTGGTTGGTGTATCATGGTGGTGAACTTCTAGCACTGTTCGCATCGACGGACATATTCTGCCGCGTCTTTCTTCATAGTTGGCCAATAGTAGTCAGTCCGTATTAAGCAGCGCACAAGGGCGCGGTTACCTGTGTGGGCGCCGCAATGTCCCTCGTGCACTTCTTCGAGTACCGGTGTCATTTGGTTAGGACCTACGCACTTGGACAGGGGTTCTCCAAAGGTCCTTTTGTAGAGCTCGTGGTTTATAAGGCAAGATCGGGCGGCCTGTATGTGGAGCTTCTTGGCTTCTTTTTGTTAGGTGGGAGTGTCCCTTCTTGCAAGTAGGACATGAACCGGCTGCGCCATTGAGCTTGATTGACGAGAAAATATTGGCAGCAGTATATCACGGAGAGCTGTATCAACAGAGGATAGCCAGAGCATATAACAAGAAAATACGTCCACGAAAATTCGAGGTTGGACAATTGGTGTTGAGACGTATTTTACCACATTAGGCAGAAGCAAAAAGAAAGTTCGCTCCTAATTGGTAGGGACCATTTGTGGTATCTCGGGTGTTGTCCAATGGAGCTTTATATTTGATAGATGTAGAAGGGAAATGTGTAGAGACTTCCATTAACTCTGATGCGGTCAAGAGATATTACATATGATTTCTTTCATGTATATAATTGTATTTTTCATATTTTTAAAATTGGAATGATAAAGGCATTTATTTGCTCTATCCAAACAGTTTACCCATTGCTATCCCTTTGAGCCTTATTGTATTATTCTTTCATACCCCTCTTTCGGAATCAATAATGGAGTCAAAGGAATGATGAAACGAAAAAAAAAGCCAAAAGAAAAAAAGAAAAAAAAAGTTGAAAAAAAAATAGAGAGAAAAAATGTGTGAAAAAAAAGAGATAAAAAGAATACACAAAAGAAGAAAATTGAGAAAAAGTCAAATCGTAACAATGAAACAATCTTATGACCTGAACTACGTTTGACTTGATCCCGAAGGGTACGTAGGCAGCCTCACTTAGGTTCAGTCACAACAGAAAGAAAATCCAAGGTTCCCAAAAATTGAAACTGGGGCAGAAGTTATGTTTATCATAAAGAATATGATTCCGAAAGTTGTAATTTTCGAAACCAAGCCGAAAATTTGAGCCTTTATACCCTTCTTTCTAAACCCATCCAAAAGCCACATTACGGTCCAAAGAAAGACCTTTTGATTAATTTCAAGGAAAAGACAGTACACGTAGGTGAAGAAAGGCATATTGTGGACAACACCTGGGAGTTTGAAGATGGAAGATATAAAACAAAAATATAAATGAGAGAGTCTTATTGGTGAAAACTTTAAACAGGCACCATAAGGCGATGTGAGTTGGAAATAAAATGAGAGAGTCTTATTGGTGAAAATCTTAACAGGCATCATAAGGCGACGCGAGCTCGAGAGAAATAAAATGAGAGAGTCTTATTGGTGAAAACCCTAACGGGCACCATAAGGCGAAAGTGATGAATGATTTTGTAAAAGGAAAGCGGCAAGTCAAGTGAGGTTTGGGTTGATGAAAGGAGAAATAAAGTCAGCAAGTTATTTGGTTGGACAGACTGGGTCGGTTATCCAAATGCACGGCATAGTCAAAGGAATCAGCATTCCTACCCAGATAAGTTTTGTCTTTTACTTCGAAAATATCCCTACCCCCAAATTCAGGGTCATTGCATTTCATTTTATTTGTTCAAAAGACATTGCCAGCTGAAAGCTAATTACCAGCTTCTCATGTTAAATGGCACAATGATATTGGGTCCTTCAAAAGATGGAAAAAATAGAACAGCATATGGCGGTCACATAGGCCAGGGGAATAAAAGAGAAGAAGAAACAAAATGGAATTACAATGGAAAAGTTGAGCTTAGAAAATGGTTGGAAAACAACCAGGAGCCACAACAAGGCATCAAAAAAGCAAGCTGAAGCAAATGCAAGAGTGGAAGCAAAGCCAACAAGAATGTCAGCTGCTAACCGCTATTTTTTATACTAACAAGTTGTTCACTGATTAAAACAGGAACAACATATTCAAAGTTTTACTAATTACTTTAAAGTGAATGTGACCAATGTGGACATACAAGGGAGCACAAGTTTAGCAATATCAGGCACCCACCTGAAGAATAAGGGAAGTATTACCTTTTATTTCAAAAGTTGAAAATGTTACACCCAATTATCAAACTGGGGTCGAAAATTTTCTTTGTTTTGCATGTTGTAATCAGGCGCCCACCTGGATAATAAGGGAATATTTCCATTTGCCTCCACGGGCGGGGTGGACTTACATATATAACCCACAACAACCGATGGCAATCGGCAACTTAGTAAGCTTCGCCCCATACACTTCGCCCCTTGCGGTGCTACTAGCATGTTGCTTTGCCGTTCCATTGCTAAAGGCCATCAACCGCCATGAGTGATGTAATGCCACACAACCCGCAACAACCGATGGTATTTTTTAATTTTTGCAATTAGGCGCCCACCTGGATAACAAGGGAATATTTTTCTTTAATGTTTACAATCAGGCGCCCACCTGAATAACAAGGGAATATTGTTCTTTAAATTTTTGCAATCAGGCGCCCACCTGGATAACAAGGGAATATTTTTTGCAAAAATGAAATCGTTATTTTCTAAAAGTTAATAGCATGATAGATTTTAAGCCCCATACTAGGGCAGAAAGTTTTTCTTTATTTTTGTAGCAAGCAGGCGTCCACCTGGATAATAAGGAAATATCTTTTTCGAAGTTTTGCAAGCAGGCACCCACCTGAAGAACGAGGGAATACATTTTAAAGTTGCAAGCAGAATAAAGGGATATATTTGAAGCAAGTTGTAAAGCAAGGAGTCTTCTCAAAGATTGAAAGATGCAAATGGAAGAACAAGAATCAAGTGGAAGATATAGATAGGATTTTGTAAAACATAGAACATAGTTCAGCTTATATTTATTTTACCATGGTGTAATAAGGAGATTAGTAGGCAATAATGACAAGCAACAGCAACAGAGCCACAACTCTCTAGTTGTTTCAACTACCAGACATTCCACAACTACACTGACCTGATTCCTGTTTAGCCCAGGATATGTAGGCAATCCTTGAAGCCGGATGCGGTCAAAATTTTTAGAAATGCTTCACAAGAAATATGCGAGTGGACAAAAATCTCTCGTTACTGCTCACTTGTCTTTGCACTGAAACTCTTCGTGTTCCCGAACAAAGAGGGGCAGCTGTGAGTACGTGATTTTTACCCCAAGCAATTAATTCCAAAATTAAAAATACAAAAATAATTTTTGATTAAAATTGGTTGATTATTGCATAAAAAATAATGGTGTGTGTTTTAGTTGTTGAAAATAAGGTGAGAAAATTGAAACAGAAAATATAAAATGCATATAATTAGAAAATACCCAAAAAAAATGAAGGATAATTACTAGAAATTAGAAAATCCAAAAAAGTACAAAAAAAATTAAAATAAGAGGAAAAATACAGTAGAAATAATATACTAAGAAAAAAACAGGTGCAAAATACAAAGAAAATACATAAATTAATTAAATTAATACAAGTTAGAAAACAAAAAAGATAAATACAAGAAAATAGAGTTATACAAAAAATTGGTCCAATTTTAAAGGCTAGCCCGAAAATTAACACATTAACAAGGCCTAGCCCAATTTTGACACTCCAGCCGGCCAGCCTTGTAAAGAACGAAACGACACCGTATAAAACAATGAACCAGGACCGTTGATGTATTCAATCAACGGACCAGCTAAGGCGGTTATTGAATAAACAAAATGACAACGGTGTGTGGAAACAATCACAGCCGTTCGTTTAATTGATCAGACGGATATGGCTGGTGTTACATTTAAACCAAACGACGTAGTTTAGCTAAATAAATCTCAACCGCCCAAAGATCCAATCTAACAGACGAGATAGAAAAATCAATTAAAATATACGATGCCATTTTAAAGGGGAGATGATCTGATTCGTTCAGCTCATCTAATCTAACGGCTAACAATCAACAACCTAATTCTAATATATCACCCCTTCGTTTATTACAGTCATTACATACACACCCCTTTTCATTTAGAAAGCCCTAGCCGCCCTTTCTTTCTTCTTCCTCTCCACCGACCATTGGAAACCTACCGGTGGTCTGCCTCCGGTCACCTTCTCCGGTTCAGGCCTCCATCCCTGAACACCCCTCTTCCCTTTATACCAGTCTACCATTTAACCTCACCCAAACACCAAACCTTTTCCCAGTTTCTTGAAGTTCCGAAGTCGAAAGCCTAGCCGGCGACCACCCAAAGTACGAACCAGTCTCCCAGATTTACACCCCATAACCACCTTAAAAACCTCTTTCACCCCACCTAAGCCTTGTTTCTCGAATCTTAGCCTAATCCCTCGAATCTTCAAAAATGTCTTGCCGGAACCTTACTCCGGCGGACACCCAAAGCCTGAAACCTTTTAAAACCCTAACCCTAGTCTCCAAACACACCCTTCCCACATCTAAACTAGTTTTTAAGGGTCTACCTAGGAGATTTGCTGAAAAAAGAGACCCACAGTCTCTGAAGAGGCAAGAAAATGAAAAAGTGAAGAAAAGAAGTAAAAAGAAGAAAGAAAAGAAGAAAGAAAAGAAGAAAGAAAGAAAAGAAAAGAAAGGAAAGGAAAAGAAGCTCAAAAGCTAAGTATCTGAACCATCTTCGATTTTCTATGCTTCTGTATTTCTATGTTAATTTTTTATCAAAAGCCTAAATCTTTGCATGTTCTCTTTGTGCTCGATTAAGTTTTCTGTTAGTTTTACCTAAAAGCTACCACGTTAAAACACACTGTTAATTAACTGTTTTGCTTGTCTTTGTGTAAAAGAACCTGTTTTCGATTAAAGGATTAATTATTCATGATTCAACCATTATCTATTGTCTCTCTGAATTCTGGTTAGTTAAAATTAGTCGAAAATGGGTTATATTTGCAAATTACTTGAAAGTGGCTAGTTCTGCAATATGGTTTATATGTGTGATTTTTCTGAACTATGAACACTTAGTCTTGATAAGGTTAGATGTGTAAATAAAATAGGTCATTGTTGCGATAAGTGTGAGTGTTGACTATTATGGCCATTTATGGCTATTTCTGAATGTGGTTGATTCGGTAAATCCTACTTAGTCTTAAAATAGGTTAAAAATAAAGTTCAGTTAGTGGTTACATTTTAATTACCAAGCTGAGACACCCTAGGTCTTGACAAACCTAAGGGCAGGTCGGGTAAAAACTTATAACTATAAAGGGTAAATAGGGAATGAGAAATGGTATTGTTGAGAATAATGTAGAGGTAATGAAGGTATAAGGGACAATTGGGTCTGGTTTTACTGTAAATAGATGATTAATAAAGGGTAAACTAGGCATAGTTAAAAAGTAAATGAGTAATAATCCTTAGCAAGTGAGGGCAGCTAAGTCATTTTCGTCCAATAGAACAGTAAAGAATAATTTGGAACCTTCTAGCAGGGGTTCAAGTGTATTTTTTATTAAAAATACCCTACACTTAACTAAAATAATTGGAAAAGAGTAGGGGTGGGAAATCTGAATAATTAATTCAAATTTTCCTCCCATTCTACTCTATAAATAGGCTGTTTTAGGCCTAATTGAGAAGGTTCAGAAATTTAGAGGGGGGAAATTTGGAGAGAAGTTCGAAAAATCAGAAAGATTGAGAGTTTTAGATTTGAAATTTTAGAATTATTAGAGTTCTGAAATCTATACAGTGAAGTTCTACTGGTCTTTTAATTAGCTGTTAACTCGAGTATTGCTTAGGGAATCTTTGTTGGTCGTAATCTACTGGATTATTTTCGACTTTGCTGGGTTTCCAATTTGTTCGGGTTTATCTGCTGAGTTATATTCTGGATTTTGAGAGTTTGTTGTGTTGATTCATTCCTGTTGTTGTTGCTATATCATTGTGCTCTTGCTGATTTTCCTTCTTCTCCAACTCTAGACTCATTAATTGTTACTTGAACCAGGTACATTACTATGCCCTGGATACTGTAATTGAGCTGCTGATTGGAGGAATAAATAATTCATGTTTAGATAAATCAATCATGTGTTTACTATTTCATTACGTATTTTAAAAGTATTTAGATCCTTGTAATTCGATTAGGATTTGGTTGTAATAAGTAGTGGATTGGACAATTACACTTTAACTTTAGTAGTAGTAATAGCGATGTAAACTAGAGAATTAAAATCTAGGTAAAGATGATCACCTAAATATGAGATTTAAAAACTAGTATAAACGTAGTTCAATCGCTTGGATTTAAAACTATCACAAATTAGATGTGAGGTATTAATATCTAGACGTTCTATCGATTTAGTTCTGAATCTGGATCAGTTAATTATAAAAGTATAATTAGTTTTGTATGTCAGTTGTATACTGTTTATCCTCACTTAAGCTGATTTAGTTGTAAATTTGTTTGAGACCCTACAATTTGGTAATAATAATTCGAATCTGCTTAGTTAAACCTTGAATATTGTTTTCTTTAGTTTGAGCAAAAATGATAGAAATAATTCTACAACTAGTGTCATTTTGAATAGCAGATTCTGCCAGTTGAATAATAACATCGATATAAAAATGCTATGTTAGGAGTCTGAATTAATTTGTTAGTAGTTGACTGAATGCAAATTGATGTTTGTAGAAAACTATTAATTGTTACATTCATTAAGTATTGTTAAAATGATAATTCGTTCCTGTTTAGCCTTAAATGTGAAGGATTTGGGCCCAACTATGAAATCAGGCCCTGATCAAATTGAAACGGCATTTATGCCTGTAAACAGAAACAAAAGTGAGTGCTGAGCTTTAGAGGCCCAATTGCGTTTGGCTGCAAATTGTTGATCCGGTTCGAGGTCCAGGCCTAGTGATAAAATATGGCGTGGACTCTTATACACAATAATATAAAATTAATCTGATAACAATTATATTAGGATGAAAAAAAACAGAAGTAGAGAATATAGTATACTTTAGGATGAACTTTAATAAAGACGGAGATGAGCCTCGTCATAAATACATAGTTGCGGGGCCCTCCATAATTACCAATAAAAAATGTTAGAAATCGGAAAGACCATTTAGTGAATTTTACGGTCTATCCAAAATATTAAAAAGACGTAGATACTTTAGGCACGATTTGTAATAATTATACATTCCTAATAACGGGTGCACATTTATGTGACCTAAATCATAATCTCGATGAAGTTGAAATGTACTAAAGTCACAGGCGTACTGGTGCGGTGTGACTCGAAGTACATTTTTGGTACGTCGCAATTCTTCTAAAATGATAAAGCGGAATACTAATAAGACATAAAAGCGAAACATATGAAGAAATCAGATAAAAACAAAGACAACAGTTGAGCGACCGTGCTAGAACCACGGAATCCGGGAGTGCCTAACACCTTCTCCCGGATTAACAGAATTCCTTATCCGGATTTCTGATTCGCGGACTGTAACAGAGTCATAATTTCCTCCATTTGGGATTCAATCGGCAACTTGAGACACCATTAATCTCTCAAGTGGCGACTCTGAACTTTAATAAATAAATCTCGTTCCGACTATCCTTTAAGTGGAAAAACTCCTTATCTTTTGGTTAGTATATCCCTTTCTCGGCGATGTAGTAAAACCAAAGTGAGGCATTGTGCGAAAGCATATATGAAGGTAAAAAGGAGGTGTGACAACAAGAAGTCACTAGTTATTTGGTGTTGGCTTGCCTGACAACTGTGTTAGGAGTTATTATAAATTGGACTGTAATGAGTAGTTGAGCATATATTAATGGATTTGCCTAATTATTGTCTAGCTTTGGAGCATGTAGTATCAATTCGAGTCTTCGGAAGAGCGTGGGATGCCGATTATGGATCTTCGGAGTGAGGTGAGTCTCCTTTCTAACCTTATAAAAGGGAATTGTACGCATAGGTGAAATAATTAAATATGTGCTTCTAATTGTGGGGGCTACGTATGCTTGAGGTGACGAGTCCATGCGTAGCTACTATTATATTTAAGTCCGGGTAGTCTAGGATCCAAAAGCATGCTATACATGGATTATTTGAAATATTATTGACAGTTCGAATCTGCTTAAATCACATCGAATTAGTAAATGAATTTCTAAAAACATTTAAGAAAAGTTGAAAGGGAATTGGGTTTTCTTGGATAATTGTTTCATGATGGCTTCTTGATTGACTGTATGTGTGTGTTTAAACTATAGAATAGGCCGAACGCCTCGGTAGATTAAATAGATGCATTTATGGTTCGCGCCATTCTACCCTATGGCGGTGCATAATTTAAATATTGTTGGATCAGGTTGTACGTCTTCTGTATGATTTGCGCATGCTTGTATTGCTGCCTTGAACTTATTAAAGTTGTTATTGCTCTTTCCTGGCTTGAGAATATTGTGTAAAGAACTTAAAGAAATTTGGAGATTTCCTATTAAAAAAAAAAAGAATTGTGTACTTGCTTCATTCAATTGAATTACAATCATGTTTATAAAAAATTCACGAATTAATGTATTATGGATATCACATTATTGGATCACTAGTAAGTATCGAAGACCACCTCTCGTCTCTACTTCCATGAGATTAGGTGGGATACTTACTGAGTACACGTTTTTGTACTCATGCTACACTTGCTGTGCATTTTTGTTGCACATGCACATGTACCTCTAGTGGCCTACTAGGTGTAGCAGCATGGATGATACTGGGACTAGGAGAGCTGCATTACTCGAGGCGATTCGCACCTAGTATAGTCTCTTTCAGTGTATTGTATTTACTTTCTGTCCAATTTGTATTCCGAATGGATGTGGTGTTGTATTGTTTCATAGAAATAGCTCATGCACTTGTGACACCGGGTTCTGGGGATGTCTACAGGTTTATTCAGAATTTTAAAAGTTGTTAAATGTTTCGTTTGTTATTCAGTGAAATTTACTATGTATAGTTTAAACGCATAAAAGAAGAGATTTCAGAAATATTTCAACCGAGAATTTAATTAAATAAATTGGTTGGCTTGTCCGACAGTGGTGTCCGGCGCCATCACGACCTTTAGTGGATTTTGGATCGTGACAGCAACCATCATCCTAGAAATTAGGTTCCATTTTCTTCAATAGTATCCGTAAAAACTTCCAATTTTTTAATTATTTTCCTGATTTTTTATCTGTATATCAAAACATATATAACACATAATAATTATATTATTTGTATATTATAATGTATAACATAATAATGATATGTACATCAAAAAAGTATATTAAAATTTTATTTTTCTTCTTTGTATAACACATTTCAAATTGAAAACTCAAGTTCAAGATGACTTCACATGTGTATCCCCTATTGTATCCTGTGTATATCTCTATGTGCATCACTGATATCTCATGTTTATCATGTGTACTGTGTATATCCATGAAAATTTATATTATATATACTATATACAATGTGATACACATGGTCGTCCATAAAATATTATGTTGTATACACGATATACAAAGTGATATACACAGACATCCTAAAACCTTGTGCGTGATATACACAGACATCCTAAAAACTTGTGCGTGATATACACTGATGTACACAATATACAACGTGAATACACATATCGCAATTGGATTTCTAGGTTTGATTTTTTTTACCTGAAACCAGTCTAAATCACTTCTAATCTTCCTTAAATTTTGTATATAGCCTCTTTTAAGTATTTTCAACTAATTTCGATCACACACACTCGTGCAATCTAACTAAAAAAAAGAAGAGAGAAGAAAAATAAAATTGAGATGTATTTTCTCTCTCTTATTTTTTGCTTATGACTTTCTCTGATGTGAGATCAACCTTACCTTTTCATCCCAATGATTATTTTGCATTTAATTTGCGAGAACTTTTGCTAAACTATGAGAGCAGAAGAGCATAGATAGAAGAGAAATACAAAGAGAAAAAGGGAAAAGAAAGCCAAAATAAACGAGTAATTTTTTTTAGAGAGAATATATAAAAGAGTAATTTTTAAGGATTTGGCTATATAATGGCAGTTGTTTGGGGCTATTTTTTCAAAACTAATATAAAGCTAAAAATTTACCAATTCCTGTTATATGTTATTATAAGATGCCAATTTTTTTTTAGTCTTGAGCAATGATGGGCCACAGTTTGTTGGACTACTCAACAAGGCTAATGGCTATTCTAGGTGAGGAGTGAGCCAATTTTGCCAATCTTCCAAAAGTTACTTATTTGAGAAGTACTTTTGTGTATTAGGTAAGCAAATGGAATTTTTACCTAGCTTTATTATATTAAAAACTTATACACTTATGTTCTCTATGTTTTGTAGTTTTTAATAAGTATCTAGGTTTTTCTTACGAATTGTATACATTGCTCCTTAAAAGACTGTCACTCTATCATTAGTGCCTTCAATTTAGGGATTCAATTACATCCATTTCTTTTCTTTTTCCTTTCCTCTTATCTCTTCTTTCTTTTACATCAAATATCTCTTAATTTACACCAACAATCTCAATCTTCTCTCTTCCCACCATTTGCTGACAACTTTATAGTAGTAAAAATTAAAGAAATATTCAGAAATTATTTGATAATTGTATCATAGTTGTATTTGAATTGTATCAGATATATCAATCCTAAAAACATAATTGTATCATACTTGTATCCCAATTGTATCTAACTTGTATTTGATACATTAATACCCAAAATAATAGCAGATACAATACTAATAAATTAATATACAGTTATCATATATTTGTGATACAAACTGTGAAATTCATCATGAATTACCATGCATTTGTAAAATAATTCTTGCAACAACTATGATACATATACAATCATAATACAATCACGATACATTTCAAAAAATTGTGATACAAATATGGTCTTCATATTTTTCAAGTTTCAATCACAACTCTACACTAAAAATCTAATATAATTGTATTAGTATTGTATCAAGTATTATTTTGGGTATTGATGTATCATATACAAGTCACATACAATAAAAATTATAGAAAAAACAAGAAAAGAAGATTCAAAACATACCCACAACTTAATTCTAGAGGAATATTCCGAATTTCGTCTACAGTGTATGAATAAGAAATAGAGAATTCGGGTGAATAGTAAGATTTAAGAAAGAGAAAAATTGGGTTTGAAAATCTTTGGAAAAGAAAAATGAATCGGAAATTTGGGTGATATAAAAATAAAAGAGACATTTTGGGTGATTATTAAAAAAAAGAGAAAAAAGAAACGAAATCTTAAATGTAGGGGAGGGTTTTTGGAAATGGGTTAAAATTAAGGGAACTTAATTTTTTTCTTTCTTAAGATTTTGTATATAACTTGTAAATATAGATATACAAAGTAATTAATACGGAACCTAAATAAAAGTGGTAAATATATTTCTATTATAGTATAGCTAGGTAAAAATCTCTAAGCAAAATTTAGCTTTTTTGTTTTGTTTAAATTGTGGTTTTGCACCCAAAGTACGATACCTGCTTGGGGACACGGCTAATTCAAATCACATACCGGGGGATAAAGCCCCTCTGATCAAATGTGATTCAATTTGCAGGACTCGAACTCTAGACCTTTGATTAATGATTAATGATGCAGGATATTTACCACCCTACTATAACTTTTGGTGGTAGAATGAGTTCTATTGTCACCTAATACAATTTCTCAACAATCTTGAAGGGCAAAGTGTAATAATGTAATGTTTATAGGCAAAAAACTGAATAGTCCAACATGTTATTTTTCAATTGTTTAATAAGAAAAATTCAAACTTTGTTTACAACAAAACATTTTGTTATTCTGCATTTCAAGTTTCTATGAGGCCAAAAAAAAAAAAAAAGAATCTGCTTTTCCTTGGTCTTCTCTTGTTCTTATTATTTAGAGGTAGCAGGCTAATAGGATTCTGGACAAATTACTAAGAACAATAAAACGATGAACTATTCTCTTATCTAATTGACTATTTCATCTTAATATTTTTCTCTTAGTTGGAATTGGTATTTTTTATAGGTCTCAGCTTATGATGATACTTTTTTCTTTCCTTTCTCTAATTCTATCAAGATTAGTTCTTACCAAATTAAATAAATGATAATGATAAAAGAATCTTTTGACTAATTATTGGTACATTATGATGCAGCTTTCAGATCACGGTTAAATTAATTCTGTAATTTTAGCTCTAATAGTGAATATAGTGCATAAACAATTACCATTTGAAGTATTCTGTCATTGATAAGTACCTTTAGCTTGAATAGGTCGTTACCAAGTATTTGGTGAATGTTTGAAAATAATTTTAGTTTATAAAAGTTTAAAACAAGAATAAAACCAAACTTATGATAAAACTTAGAATTTTAAACGTATAAAAGTTTTTATCCGCTAAAGTATTTAACGCCTAAAGTTATTAAATTATTCTGTTAACGGATATATAAGAATTATAAACGATACTTATAGGCATTTGGACGGTGTCACATGATATTGTTTCGTCAATATTTTTGTTACTAACTAAATATGTATATATAGATCATAAGAAAAATAAAAATATTCGGTAAAGTTATAAATATTATTTATTTGTTCACTGACAACAAGTATCATATAAAATACCAAATGCCACGTGAAGAATTTGATAGGACCTATGTCAAATTAGAAGAGATTGGATCCACCAATTATTAGGTTACATTGTTCAAGAAATGTTATGACATGGAA
The DNA here is from genome assembly GCA_032618575.1 of Nicotiana noctiflora. Taxonomy (NCBI): domain Eukaryota; kingdom Viridiplantae; phylum Streptophyta; class Magnoliopsida; order Solanales; family Solanaceae; genus Nicotiana; species Nicotiana noctiflora. The sequence goes on from JASVEL010006964.1 coordinate 229,248, forward strand.
GTTAGCAACATTAAAAAAAAGTTCATAATTAAAAACGTTTACGAACTTAACAAGAAATTACAAAAGCATTATTAAAGTTTAAGTAAGATGGCCAAATGCACAATTTGTAATTAACAAACACAAGAATAGCCAAGGAAAGCTTAGAACATAACTCCAAGTTTTCGCGACTTGTTCAACTAGGGAAGTACATAGGTCGGGTTGATTCGAATTTTTTAATTTTCAAATCAAACCAATTGTTTCGAATTTTTAAATCTATTAACCAAACCAACAAATATCGAGTTTTTCAATCGCGATTTTCTCGAATTTTTCGCCGACAAAATCTTCATAACATAAAATATATAATTTGTGCTCTAATGTTTCTTAGGTCCTAATAAGATAAAACTATATAAGTTATTACTCAATATAATAATATAAAATAATGCAAGATGAGTTATGATTATACTTAAATACTCCACAAATCAAATAAATATTACTAATTAATAAGACATAATAAAAATACACATAATTTAAAAGTATCAAGTCATGTTAAAATAAGTATGACTAATAAGTACTAAGTATTAACTACATGACTAAATAATATTAAAAGTATGTTATGCATTTTCACTATCTAAACCAATGCAAAACAAATAAAAAAAAAATATCCAATACTATTGTTATTTTTAGTATTGAACTGAATTTTTTTTTTGTTAACATTAGTATTAATTTGATTTTGCTTTGGGATTTATTTGAGTTACTAACTTTTATGGACAATAAAACATAGGAATTTTTACGCCCTATAGAAAACCTTAGTACCATATTTATCAATAATAAATATCATTTTAAAATATTATATCCTATAAATACCTTTTATCTTTTATAGCAAAATCTCTAAATATAGTTACATCCTACAATTAAGACACCATATATGCTAACTATTATTTTTCTCTCCCCCTTTTTTGTATTTTTTCTCACATAATTACCGCGTATCTGCAAACCCCAATATAATCTCTTTGTGTTTGCATACAACCAGACTGTCTTCTCCTACAAACCCTAGTTTCTTACCCAAATATGCACAGCAGATGTTTGAGGGCCTTATGGCGTCACTCACATACCGCATTCACGAAAGAAACAATTTGCAAGTTTTACCAATCAGTCATGTTGCATCTGATGAAGCTAATTCACAAGTTTTACCAATATGAAAATGTTTATGAGTTTTGGAGAGACTGGCGGGTGGGTTACAAGATCCAGAAAAGCTAGAAGTGGGGAAGAGAGAAGATGAAGAAGAAGCATAGAGGAAACCCCATCTAGAAGTGTATTCGAATGTATTCTTCAGCTGTATTCACTTGTATTCAGGTTTAATCAGTTGTATTTAACTATTTTATTCAGCAGTAGTTAGTTGTATTCAAGTAATTTATACAACTGTATTCAGTTGTACTTAGTTATATTCAACTATTTTATTCAGCAAAAGTTAGTTGTATTTTGTTGCATTCAAGAGTTTATTCAGTTGCATTTTGGTTGTATTCAAGTGTTTTATTCAGATGAATTGAGGTGCATTTTTTTGTATTCAACTATATTATTCAACTGTATTTCTCTTTATTCAGCTATAATCTTTATTATGTATCTTTCAAATGTAGATTAATGAGGGATCATTTTAGTTCATTGAGTTAAATTAGGAGAATATCATGTCCTTCCGTTTTTAGCGCAGATACATTATTGTATTTAATATTAATGTCGCTTGAATACAATTAAATACATGTCAAATTTAGCTCGAATTCCATATTTTATGCCTATATTTTCGCTATATTTAATGTTAATGTCGTTTGAATACAACTAAATAAATGTCAAACAATAGCTGAAATTCCAGATTTCACGCCTATTTTTTTGGTTGTATTAATGAATACAATAGTTTAAATACATAAAATACATTGTATAAAAATATAAAAGGTATTTATAACACGTAATATAGCAAAGGGTATCTATAAATAGCTAATTAGACCAAAAAGATGGTGCTTTATGAAAAATTCTCTAAAACATATTTGACCATTTAAAAGTTATAAGTCCAAACTTGAAATAAAATATTCAAAGAGAGAACTATTAAAGAGTTTCAAAAATATTTATAAATTATATTATAATAATTATTTTTACATATAAAATATTTTTAAAACTTGTATGCATGTAATATCGGGTTGGTTTGGTTTCTATTTGACATTTTTTAGTTAAAACCAAGCCAAACAAATTATGGTCGGTTTTTTTTTCCAGTTTGACTCGGATTATCGGTTTGATGCGATTTATTGAGTTTCTTTGTACACCCGTATGTTCAAGATTATATTCTTTTCTTTGTTCTATGTGGAATTAAGCTTCTTCAAAGGAATAAATATCACAGTCTAACCGATTTTCGGACTGGTCATTCAAAAACAGCCGATGTTTACCAATTTAATAAAAAATAGCCACTATTTTGCTGCAACAGACACCGGTCCAACATAATATACCAGAGTTTGATACACCTGTATATGAACTTCCACCATATTATATTGGAACTCCAACACACACAAAGTTCCAGTATAATATACTAGAGATTCGAGCATTTGTTTATGAACTTCCAGCATATTCTACTAGACCGATATACTTTGCTGGAACTCCAGTATATTATGCTGGAGTTCTAATGTACTTATGCTGGAACTTCACTATAATATACTGGTGTATTTTCCGGGTTTTTATAGTATTTTCGCTCAAATTTATCTTTACATGAAAAGTCATTAAATTTCAATTACTTTTAAAACTTGACTATTTTTGAATGACCACTTATAAATTTGATTATTTTTGAATTTCTCGCTCTTCAATAAGAGACTCCCAGAAGCATTTGAAAATTTCTACACTTTTCCCTTGTCAAAGAAGAAAAAATATTTTTCTTATATGAAATCGTAGAAAATAAAGTAATTTTTTTTCTCCTAAAGTACAATAGTAGCATCTTTCTTGATTCATGACAAAGTCAATAAAATATTAAGTAGTTTAATATAGTAATAAACTAAAAGAAGTTGTCTACCTTGTACCACAAAATGCTTTGGAATATGCCTAAACGAAAAAGACTTGTGAAACACAAAAAATAAATTTTCACATTCCTCCCTTTTATTTTTATTTTTTCTCTCTTTCAGATAAAATCATAAACGAAGAATCAAAAGTTTAAAAGAGAGATTGTTGGGGCTATATTTTTTGAAGAATTTCTACAAGAGGACTAAGCTTGGAAAAGCTGAAAATCATTAAAATAATGGAACACTCAGATATGCTTATTCACTTCTTATGGTTTATAGTATTTTCCCATTCCTTGATAATACTTTAGTCCTAGAAAAATCTCTAATGAGTTTTTATTTATTTATTAGATGTTCCTCTTTCCCTCTTCATCAATTTTGATTAAATAATCTCTGATTTAAAATATAGTAATGTTTTGTGTTAAAATATTTGACGTTTTAGAAGAAAGTTTTATTTTGTGTTTCATACAATTGACATTAGTTGTATGATATTTCTTTTTGTCTCACAAATTTATGGACTCTAATCTTACACTTCTGGGTTCACAGAAATTTGAATCCACAAAACTGTGTGACAAAAAAGCTGCCTCATACAACTATAACTAGTGTTAGTTAGAGGAGAAACAAAATAAAATTTTCCTTCCCTTTTGTCACACTTACACACACAACTGTTTCCAAGTAGTAAAACAAAGTCGGACACCGAATAGAACAAGTCTATCATTGTACTTGACACCACCAAATGGCATTTCCTCTTTATATTATAGCCGGCCACTTTATTCTTCCTCTTATTTTTTATTACTTCACTCCTTACTCTTTCCACCAATTCCTTTTTCCTTCTACACAAGGAATTATTATGGAACATTGAGATATTGTAATCACAACCTCTCTATATGTACTATACTTTCTTTTCTAATCTTGTTCAATCGTTTACGAGCACATATTGATCGAAGATGGATAGACTATTAAGTTTAGAACCATCAAATTTGGTGACGATAAGACTTGAACCAGGTCAGAAGTGTTCAGGGGAATTAACTCTCCGGAACGTTATGTATACCATGCCAGTGGCTTTTCGACTATATCCGGTGAATAAGACACGTTACTCGATCCGTCCTCAATCGGGTATCATCTCTCCATTATCGACAATCACATTAGAGATCATTTACCATCTTCCCCCTAACACAACTCTCCCTAACTCTTTTCCTCACTCTGATGATTCATTCCTCTTACATAGTGTTGTTGCCCCAGGAGCAGCTATAAATAAGAACCCTTCTTCCACTTTAGACATGGTCCCAAGTGATTGGTTCACAACTAAGAAAAAACAAGTATTCATTGATAGTGCTATTAAAATCATGTTTGTTGGTTCACCTGTATTATGTTATCTTGTTAAAAAAGGTTATATGGATGAAATTAGGGAAGTATTAGAAAAAAGTGACCCGAATTGGAAACCAGTTGATTCAGTTGACTTTGAAGGTCAAACTTTACTTCACTTAGCTATTTCACAAAGCAGGCCTGATCTTGTACAATTGTTACTTGAATTTGGGCCTAATATTGAGGCCCATAGTAAATCATGTTCAAGCCCACTTGAAACAGCAGCAGCAACAGGAGAATCACTAATAGTTGAACTCTTATTAGCTAAAAAAGCTAGCACTGAAAAAACAGACTTCTCTGCTTCTGGTCCAATACATTTAGCTGCAGGAAATGGTCATTTGGAAGTAGTAAAACTGCTTCTACTCAAAGGTGCTAATGTGAATTCGTTAACGAAAGACGGGAACACGGCTTTACACCTCGCTGTTGAAGAAGGAAGGAGAGATTGTGCGCGTCTTTTGTTGGCGAATGGTGCTAGAGCTGATGTGCGGAATGGTAGGAATGGTGACACACCATTGCATATTGCTGCTGGTTCGGGAGATGAACAGATGGTTAGAGTTTTACTTCAAAAGGGAGCTGAGAAAAATATACGTAACAATTATGGCAAAACGGCTTATGATGTTGCAGCTGAATATGGCCACAACAAGCTCTTTGACGCCCTCCGTTTAGGTAAGGAGTATCTACTGATTTATCTTTTTTCTTTCTCTTCCTCTTTCTCTTTCCTTTGGATCGATTGGACATAACCTCTCTGCCCTTTCGGGTAGTTATAAGGTCTATGTACGTATTACCCTTCTCATACCCCACTTTGCGAGAATATATTGGATAGTTATTATTGTTGTTGTTGTTTTAAAAAATATAGGGGTATATTAAAGAATTAATTTAGTTACACGCTCCCACAAATTGTTGTTGTTATTATTGTATACACGCTCTATACAAAATAAAGTTTTTTATGCGATCAGTATAGTTATATCGTTAAATATTGACATATTAATTTTTATCATAGATTTACTTATGATTACCTCAGTGACCAGATTGTATAAATATTTTTTCTTTACACCTTGGAATAAAGCTTGAACTCAAACATTAGTGGATATACATTGTCTATATTAAAAAAAAAAATTTATTCTTCCGTATATTTTCACTTGTTGTAACAAGTAACTAGTTTTATTTTCTAGGTTTACTAACTTCACTTCTTATGGACAGTCTTGACTCTTGAAAGTGTAAAAAATTGTTTGTACTGTTAGTAAGGGATAGATGGACAATGAACAATCATTTTAAGCACAGAACATAAATATACATGTGAAAAATTCATTAAAAACTTCGACAAATGGTAAATTTTAAACTCTTAGTTTAGAAATGAATTGAGGTTCAGTGATAAGAAGCTTAAAGGTTGAAGAAATAAAACCTTAATTCTAAATATATCTCTGTTGGTACTGAATAAAAATTTAACTCTATATTATTACTAGGGGTATAAGTAGATATTCGAAAATCGATTAAATCGACCGAACCGTACCGCACCAGACCGATTTTTAGATTTTATTTTAAGAAACCGTAGGTTTTTATATAAATCTACAACCGCACTGAAAATTAGAGTAGATTTTTTATTTTATAAAAATAAACCGAAAAACTAGTGAACCGCAACAAATATATTTTAACATGTGAAAAATATATTTATTTAGTAAATTTAAAAATAACAATGCATCAAATTTTCTTTGGGCCTTGAAATTATGAAAATTGTTACAAACTACAAGTAATTAAACTCAAAATACTAATTTCTAAAACCTATTATGCTACTTCTACGTAAATTAAGTTATTTCAAGTATCTTCATTAATTAGCAAGACATAAAGTATTCTAGCGATTATGAGTAGCAAACTACAATGTATTGAATATATTTCCTTTCATATAATTTAGATTTATCTTTTTGAATATTTAATCTTCTATAGACTTAATTCTTGAGTCTTAGCTTGGTATATCTTTAACTCGTGTGATTTATATTTTCTTTGCCTTTGTTTGATTTCTTTTACATTGTTGTAGAATAGTTGATGGATTTATACTATAGTCATCTTTCTTTTTTCTTTTTTAATTCATCACCCTTTAAACAGTAAAAATGTTTAGCAGAGAGTTTTGCTAAGTCTTCTAAAAGAACGTATGTTATTGCACTCTACTTCTACTGGTGAATTTTACATGATATTAAAAAATACCAATTAACCGTACTGATACCGATATCGAAGAGAAACCGACCTAATTGAGACGATTTCGAAAAGTCTAATTTTGATTATACATAATTAAATAATCGAAAAATTGGTATGATACAAATTTTACAAAATAACCGACCGAACGGAAACATTGGCACCCCTAATTATTACATATAATAGATTGTACCGAGTGGCTCTAAATTCTTGATTTGCCTCTGTAGGTGATAGTCTATGTATGGCGGCTAGAAAAGGAGAGGTAAGAACCATACAAAGACTGCTAGAAAATGGAGCTAATATCAATGGACGTGACCAACACGGTTGGACTGCACTGCACAGGGCATGTTTCAAAGGAAAAATAGAAGCTGTAAAGGCATTAATAGACAATGGAATTGATGTAAATGCAAGGGATGAAGATGGATACAGTGCATTGCATTGTGCAGTTGAATCTGGCCATGTTGATATAACCGAGTTGCTAATTAAAAAAGGTGCAGACATTGAGTCAAGAACTAGTAAAGGAATTACAGCATTGCAAATTGCAGAGTCACTTCATTATTCTGGTCTCACTAGACTACTCATGCAAGGTAGTAAAGTTAAAGAACAAGTTGGGACAATGGAGATAAATTTTGTGAAATCATATGGTAAAATGGCTGTTAAAGATGTAGAAAATGGGACTATCAAGAAAAGATCATCTGTTAATAAATCATCAAGACTTCGGAGGAGTAGCTTTGATAGAACTGTTCCACTGGCTGTTGTGTGATTTCTCGGAAATGAAATCTTATAAAGACCAGCTCGATGTACTATACTCGTGATAAAGTGTACGATCTTGCTAGTGAAAATTTGATGAAGAGCCTAGGATTCGTATAGTCATCAATAGTAAACTGTTGGATTTTCATTGTAATTGTTCCATTCCATCAAATCATTTTCCGCTTTTCTTGTATTATTGTGTACCTTTCAAATTACGAAGTTTTAGTTTTGAGTCCACATTTTAGCTACTATCATGCTGAATTTTGTTTGTACTTGTTTTTATCACGCGAGACAAAAGGGGTTGCTCTGATGGTAAGCAAACCCCACTTCTAACCGAGAGGTTGTGAGTTCGAGTCTCCCCAAGAGCAAGGTGGGAAGTTCTTGTAGGGAAGGATGCCGGGTTTCTATTTGGAAACAGTCTCTCTACCCCAGGATACGGGTAAGGTCTGCGCACACACTATCCTCCCCAGACCCCACTAAGTGGGATTATACTGGGTTGTTGGGTGGGAAGTTCTTGGAGGGAAGGATGTCGGGGGTCTATTTGGAAACAGCCTCTCTACCCCAGGGTAGGGGTAAGGTCTGCGTACACACTACCCTCCCCAAACCCCACTAAATGGAATTATACTGGATTGTTGTTGTTGGTGGTTGTGATGTTGTTGTTTTTATGAGGCATTGGATCTGGATTTGAGTATACTGTAGTAACGATAAAGCTTATTCCAATGCGTACAAACAATTGAGTGTATTTTAATAGAATTTGGACCTTGCAAATGTTATGGTAAGCAACCCCCACTTCCAACCGAGAGGTTGTGAGTTCGAGTCTCCCAAGAGCAAGGTGGGAAGTTCTTGGAGGGAAGGATGCCGGGAGTCTATTTGGAAACAGCCTCTCTACCCCAGGGTAGGGGTAAGGTCTGCGTATACATTACCCTCCCAGACCCCACTAAATGGGATTATACTGGATTGTTGTTGTTGTTATTTTTATCAGGCATAGGATCTGGATTTGATTACACTGTAGTAACGATAAAGGTTACTCCAATGCATACAAACAATCGAGTGTATTTTAATAGAATTTGGACCTTGCAAATGTTATACTTCTAGGCTAGCAAGTTTTTGAAGAAGCGGTGTATATGATATAGGGACAAATCCATCTTAAAATGAGAATAAAGTAAAGTGCTATATATAAGATATGGTTCACCCAAACTAGTAAATCCATCTTTTTCATGTAATAGTGAGTTAATTAGGTAGTGCTCCTCAAAATATACAGTTTAATTTCAACCAACAAACTTTTCATCCTATTAAATTAGAAGTTAATCCCCACAAGTAACACTAAGGCCTCATTTGTTTACACTTAATGGAGATCTGAATCTTAATCATTCAGATCTAAGACATTAAGTGCGTTTGTTTTTAAAGTCTGAATCTTAATTATTCAGATCTTAATCATTAAGTGCGTTTGTTTTTTTTACTTCACAATCACTTAATGAGTCTGAATAGGTCTGTTTGATTAAGATTTATAACACAGACTTAATTTCATTAAGATGCTATCACATATTCATTATTAATTGCCGCCACCGCCTACTATTATCAACTACCACCATGCCACTACCACCGCCATATATAGTCAACCACCACCACCACCATAGTCAACCACCACCACCAACCACAGTCGGCACCGCCCATCATTATAATCTACCACCACCTTCCTCAATCACAAACCACCACCCGCCATTATTATCTATTATCACCCGCCACCACTACCCTCAATCATAATCGCCACCACTACCAATCACAACTAGTTACTAGCATGAACCGTCATCATCAATCAAAATTACCACCAACCACTATCTCTAATCGACATTCACCCGTTATCCATCACCATCAACAACTGTCATATTATTAAAAACTATATATTTTATTGATAGAAATTAGATTAGTCAGTATTTCATTTGAATTTTATGTTTATTATTTTTCAAATTAAGATAAATTTTATGCATTCAGATGTTAGAAATCAAACGGTCTTAATTTTTAGTATTCAGATCTTAATACACATCTTAATATATTCAGATGTGTATTCAGATTCAGATGTCTTAATCTTAATACACATCTTAATATTCAGATGTGTATTCAGATTCGCACGTCTTAATCTTAAAAAAACAAATGAGGCTTACATGTAAGAAAATTGTTAGTAGACCAAATTTCACATTTTATTATTATATATTATAACAAGTAACATGTCAAAATCCACTGGCTTTCAATATAATATATAAATTAAACCACGTATTTTACTTTAATTATCACGACTCACTACCAACCAACTTATAGTTATAGAGCCCCACACTCAACACTTCCCTTAAATGGTTCCTTTTCAACAATCACACCCTTTTGGCCAAAACTTAGACTACTAACCTATTTGGCCAAACTTATCCGTTGTAAAAAGTATTTTTTTTGCGAAAGTGTTTTTTTTTTTTTTTGTTAAGTTGAAATATATGATTACGCTTTTAAAAAAAATGCTTTTGAGTAAAAACAGAAGTAATTTAGGAGAAATAAAAAAAATAGTTTCTTTCCGAAAGCACTTTTTAAAAATGATTTTTTGAAAAAATATACTTAAAAACACTTTTTGGAAGTTTGACCAAATATTAATTATTGCTCAGAAGTAATTTTTTTTATTAATTATTCAAATATAAACTGTTTCTTACAAAAAATATATTTTTAAAAAATAACACTTTTCAGAATAAGCTGACTTTAGAAGCTTGAACATGCTAATTATTGGTAGAGAATTAATAAGTTTCAATTGTGAATAAACTCAAAATACACTTCCCTTTTATTTGACTCTCCATCCATTTATGCCTACTTTGTCACACTATTTTTGAATAGAAGCATATCTGGTCATCGCACTATCACCAACCACACCAACTACTCAAAAGAAAAGAAAAATTTATATACGGAATATATTTATACATAAAACGTCACTAGTCTTTACCTACTTATTTTGAACTATATACACTTTTCTTTAAACACGTCCTTTTGTGCGTGAGCTTGATTCTTTTTCAAGATAAAACACTTGGAATATCTTCTAATTTTGGTTGGCGGCGAGATTTAATAGGATCTTTACATGTTTTGATATCATATTGAAATAGTTGATCATCTTATTAAAAAATATTTTAAAAAATCAACGTGAATTGCCACATCAATTTTTTTTTCTAATGAAAAAATAAGAAATCCAATCGAGTGATCATTAGAGTGCAATAAGGATAATTGAATGAGCTTTTCGTTACAAATGAAAGAAATGATTTTAATCCATAATTTGACACAGATAGTGATCATCTAATTAGTAATGGACTTTTAATATTAGAATGTCAATTACTCAAATGGTCACTCAATTATCTCAATTATCTTTTAAAGTCACTTTTCTTTCATTTGTGACAACAAAGTGGCTGAACTATGCATATTGCACTCAGAAGGTCACTCAACTAGATTTTCTAAATTTTGGATTGTCAAATACCTATTTTACCCTCTAAATTATAAATATTTATCTTCTTTTTATATTTTTAAAACTTGTTAATATTATGATTTTTTCCCCTTTTTATTTATATTATGGACCTATCTATAGAGTAAATAAATATTAATTATAATTTAAAAAAAAGTATTTAAGCATCTGTAATGTTGGAATAACAAAATAATAGTCTAGTAAAAAATTAATTAGAATAATGTGTATAATAATAATTTTAGTATTAACAACAAAAATTCAAAAAATTATTGTCACAATTCAGAATGAAATAAAATAAAGGTCACACAATATATATTCCATGCATGAAATATAAAAATAATTATTTAAATAAAGTATTTTTATAATTTACATTATATATTCTTAAAAATTATGCTCACTTATATTATATATTTTATGCACGAATTAACATAGCATATTTTACCCTATACAGATAGTCCACCTGCTTTCCGGTGACGTAACTTTGTGTCGTCGGAAAGGTGGTAGAACATAATAATATAATTGAGCATACTTTTTAATAATATATAATGTATATTAAAAAGTTTTAAGAAAATAAAAAGAAGATACATTTTTTTAGACGGTAAAATAGGTATTTGGCAATCCAAAATTTGAAAATTTTAGTTGAGTGATCTTCTGAGTGCAATATGCATAGTTCAGTGATTTTGTTGTTACAAACGAAAGAAAAGTGACTTTAGTAAATAATTTAGAATAATTGAGTGGCCATTTGAGTAATATACTCTAATATGAGATCGATTGACGTCTAATTAAAAGTTTAAGTTTCCTATAAATTTTATTATATGTTTTCTAAATCACATAGCTTTAGTTTGTTTAGTACACATTTTTATAGATTATTTGATTTTTCATCTTCTTCTTTTTTTCTTCTTTTGGAGCTTATACATGCTTCACTAACTAGTCATGAAATTATTTAAATTTCTATTTTATGTGTTGTCTGTTAGACTGTAACTATTGGCTCCTACGAAATAAAATTAAAATATTATACTAACATCTATTAGTAGTTGCATGAAAAAATGCAAGTTTTCTAGGTACTTTCCCAGAAAATTCCATCTAAATTATGGATACCTCTTTCTCCATTTTCTACTCACTACTAATGCACTTAAATATAATAGTAGTTCTTGAAGGTTTGGTATCTGGCTATCATGCAATTATTGTTGAATAAATTATGACCAATTCTATTGCACGATTTCAGTAATTAATTAAATAAGGATCTCTATTTCATAACGTACTCTTTTCTAAGGAATAAAATATAGAGTAGTTGGTGTGTAAATAAAATTATGTCTTTTAGTGGAAATAAGACACGTTCGCGTTTATTTTTTTAAAAGATATTCATAAAAAAATTACATTTTTTTAGTTAAATTCTCAAGAGTTACTCTGTTAAAAATCCATGGTCTTTAAAGTTCTTAACACATGAGGGAAAATGTAAATAAAGTTCATCTAGGTGTGTAAATAAAGTTTATAAATTTAAAGGATTGCTCAAACTCTTTAAAACAGAGGGAAAATGGGTCATCAAAGTAAATTATTACAATTCCTTTAAAAAAGAACTAAAAATTAAAAACATCATTCAAAATTGCAAAAAACTTTTTACATTTTCTTTGGGATAAAAAGAGGACAAAAATTAAGTGTCTACAATGATAATAATCAGCACACTTACTCAACTGGACAAAAAATCAGCATATTAATATTCTTTACGAATAGTTTACATATAACATAGCATGTACAATTATTATTAGAAAACTACCTGCCCAAAATATAATTTGTCGATAAGTTGGTAAAAAAGAGTTTACAATAAATTGTGTTGAACTAAAACTAGATTATTTGTAATACTAGTTTAATTATACGTCTAGCCTTATTTGGAGTTTGGTAAGAGAGCCTCAAGGGAATTCTTTAATATTAAAGTAATAATCTATTTATATATATCTATATCTATCTATACTATATTAAAAGCATAAATGCCCTTAACAAAACGTTGTACGCCTTTTTATCCTCTAAAAACAAATTTTACATTGGATACAATTATAATTTAAGACAATTAAAATCACCTAAAATTTTGGTAATTAAATATTTCCTTATTGAATTAAGTACGAAAGTCCTAATTTTTAGCCTTCACCATAACATATTAATTAAACAAAAAACATACTCATGGGCTACCTTTATTGAAAATTTTCTACAACTTACTTTTGTTGATTTAATAGTTATTTAATTATTATTTTAATATTTAAGAACTTAAAATTAATTAAAATTGTGCTTATTTATTTATTTATTTTCCCATTCGAACCATGTAGAAAGTTATAATATTTAGAGATTATTAATATATCACTTCGTATAGGTCTTGCACGTAAGTTATATAAACATAATCTGAAAAATAGATAAAGATTTAAGAAAAGTAGAGGTACGGGCTCTTGAACAATAACGTAGATAATTTACTTTATAAAAATATATCGCACCAATAATCTTATTCTATATTTTACTTTTAACTTTCAAAAGTTTTAAATGCACAATTAACAAGATAATTTATGAGATTACTCAATTATTAATCCGTGATATATTTAGCTAAATATGATCGGGTTTATCGGCTAGCTTTCTAGCTTTCAATTGTAGATTCTCTTACTAGCTCTTTTTTTTTTAAATGCTCTTTTTGTTTATTATTTCACTTTGATTTGTTGTTATTTAAAGTTTGTAGACCACAAGTTGTCTGCTTATATGATATAAGTTAGGCGAAATACATAAACATCCCCTTCAAGTTGTCCTCAACGGTCAGCTGGACATCTTAATTGACCCATTTACCATTTAGACACTTCAAATGACTATTAAGTGTATCAAGTAAACACTCGAGTGGAGCACACTATATGTGTGAGTTACACTTGCCGGGTGATGTGTCAATAAACCAATTAAAGAATGACAAGTGTAATTTATAATTAGAATATTTGACACATGTAATGAATAAGAAAATAATATCTTTTTCCTTATTTCCAACTACATCATCCCCCTCCCCGTACAAAACACCCAACCTATTCTTCTTCCTTACGGGCGTAAGAACCCTAATCACACAAACAAGCAGCCGCCGCCCGTCCCTCTCAAATCTGCCGAAAATCCGCCGGCGAACACCTAACAACCAGCAACCCTTCAACATCTTCAGCCACTTCCACCAACAGACTACCCATTCAACATATTAAAACCCCTTAACCAAATACACAACCGACGAGCTTTGTTCCAAATTCTGAGATGCCCAATTTGCTTTGTGTAAAAATCCGAGATAGAGAATTTACTAAGGATTGTTTGGTGAAATTAAAAACTGGGAATTACAAAGGAGACATTGCTCAGATTGTGGACGTAGATGATATTCAGAGAAGGGTCACTATAAAATTGATTCCAAGAATTGATTATCAAGATTTGGTTAACAAATATGAAGGTGATTATAAATCAAAGGAAGTTTCAAGTAAAATTTGTCCTCAACCAAGATTTTGGAGTGCTAGTAAAGCTAAAGCATTAGGCCTTTCAGTGAAGCTTTCGAGGGATACAGTTACTCGGGATTATTTTGGTATTGCAAATTGCAAGAAATTTAAAGTGGTTTCTTGTATAAATTAGTGTATAAATTGGATGAAATTGTGTGCTTATTTTATGTTTTTTTCATTTATTGTAATTTTGAAGAAACTTTTTAATTGTTCTTATTTGTTCATCAATGGTGAAACTTGAAGAAGAAAGAAGTATGAAGATGGAGGAAAGTGGGTTATTAAAATAAGGTTAATGTAAAAAGAAAAAAGAGAAAAATACAATTCTAAGGATTTCACGCGCCCTGACATGAATAAAAACCACATTCTTTGCCATGTCATCGTGAGTGGTTCATGAGACACACTTTAACCGAGAAGAGGTGTCTCTCTGGTCATTAGTATAATTGAGGTGTCCATCTGACTGTTGAGGACAACTTGAAGGAGTTGTTTATGTATTTCGCCTATAAGTTATATCCTTCAAGATTATTTACAATTCCAAGGTTCTTGCCTATGAAATTTCAAACTTGGAATAAATCTTAAGTTGATGATTGAGAACTTCTAAGATAGTTTCTTTAATTATTGAGTTAGTTACACCAGGGGCGAAGCTACATGGTAGCAAGGGTGGTCAACTGACCACCCTCGTCAAAAAATAATATTGTGTATAGGTAAAATATTAGGATTTATATATATCTAAGACATATTGAATACCCTTGTAATAGTAAAGAGCCATATCCCAGTGGCAAATGATGGTCAAAACTGCTTCAAGGAGCAGGATCGAACCCACAACTCAACTTTTATTTTTTCGTGTTCAAGTTTGAACACCCTTGAATAATTTTCTGGTTTCGCCACTGAGTTACACACAACCAATATTCATGATCATCTTAAGGAACTTACACTTTTATTTTATAACTCAGTATTATTTTTCAAAATAAATTTATATTTATTAAGATAGAATTCACGTGCCCCTACTGCTAGTAATGAATAGAAGAGGGAAAATTATAAAAATTAAGAGTAATAATTGTTAATAGCCATTAAAAATTATCTGGCTTTGATGAATAGTGGCAACCATGAACTCGGACACATCTGAGATTCTTCATAAGAAAAAAGAAAAAAAAGGAAAAATTAACAGACAACCCAAGAAAGAAAATACTTGAAATATAAAAGAAAATTGAAGCTTATAGTTGTGACTCACATTACCAACTCACCTAACAATCATATGTATTTTTTATGAATGTTGCAATTGTTGACGTAGAAAAATTGTAGTTTGGGAGAAAGTTGCTCGTATTGACTACCACCAACTTTTTCCCCTTTTACTTTCTTTTATTAAATTAATTAATAACTCACCTATACTCCCTTCCTTCCATTGTATGTGGCAAAATTCGAAGTACAGGTAAAAGTACTTAAACTTTAATGTGATTTTAAAGATAGATTCATTAAGTTTTGGGAATGAAATATATATATATATATATGAAGGGTTTTGTTAACATACTACACGGCATTGTACCCGTATTTATTTTCCTTTAAATGTCCCTAATTAAACAGTATCAACGTGTTAGTGAAAATGGGTATTTGGTCTTTTCATCTCAAGAACTCAAACCTCATTTATTTTCCCCTCCTTGTTCCTTTTGGATCCCTTGCAATCTCCCGCCATCTTCCTCGACATCAATCTTCTTCCACTATCAATTCAATTAGCTGTAATATTTAGTGGGTTTTCTTTAAATTTTTTATGCAAGGATAGTGTTTGAAGTTTGGGGTTCAATTTTTCTGTCAAACCATTTAATTTTTAGTAATGGAGCAACACGACCCATTTTGTCCTTCTCTCTCTACAATAACATTTCATTTTCAAAATAATAGTGGAGCAAAATTCATCCACCTCGACCTTGAGTTTTGATTATAAAAGTTAAATGCTGGATTTTATTTCATCTCGTATACACATCTTGACATTAAATCTTAAGAATCCAAATTATTCATAAGTAACAATAAATCTTAAAGAGAAGATAGCACTAACAAAAGTCAAGAAGCTAATGTGAAGGATAGAAAGCAAAAACTCTGTAAACATTGATGCGAGTGTTTTTTCCATAGTCGGAGAGAGAAAAATGTAAGAGGCAGAATTGGGTTTAGGTTTTGGTGAAAAGATAAAAAATGTCCCTCTAATTTTTGCATTGTTGATTTGTTGTTAGGGGTATTTAAGAAAAGTAAATATGGGTACAATGCTAATATATTACCTCCATGTAGTATGTTAGCAACCCATATATGAATACTACATAAAAATTTAAAAGGAAGCCATCTAGTTAAGAATTAAAATAATTAAAAAATTGTATAAAAGAAGAAACTCTCTAACTTTCGGTCAAAGAAGAATCGCTTGACTCCGCACATAGTTCAACATCAATTGAATACTCAACAATAAAATCAACAAATTACACACAATCTCTCAAATTAACACATGCCAACGAATTGCTCACATAAGGGCGATTTCACAAGAATCAAAGTTAGCCATACATACCTCGATTGAGCTTTACTTATGTTAATACAACACTCCAAAAACTCTAGCAA
Organism: Nicotiana noctiflora; assembly: GCA_032618575.1. Classification (NCBI taxonomy): domain Eukaryota; kingdom Viridiplantae; phylum Streptophyta; class Magnoliopsida; order Solanales; family Solanaceae; genus Nicotiana; species Nicotiana noctiflora. The sequence continues at coordinate 246,113 of JASVEL010006964.1, forward strand.
TTCCAATCTACTATGAGACATAACAAAATTAAACATATATTATAAAGATACTCATGAAACTAGCTCATTTGAGCATTTTATCAAATACTAGTTGGGCATCTTGATTTCAAATTCCCTTTTCAAGAATTTCTTCATTCCCCAACCCAATCTTTACTTATTTATGTTCAAAAATATTCCCATAAACCTAAGTTGTACATGAATGTATACACAATACTAATATACCCAAGAATCATAACTCAATAACTCATCTTATACACCACACATACAATAATTAAAAAATTGTATAAAAGAAGAAACTCTCTAACTTTCGGTCAAAGAAGAATCGCTTGTCATTCAGTAGCATTCACAATGTAGCCATAGAGAGTTTGAGAGTAGTGTTTAGGGGAGAATTTTTCGGGAAAAGTGTTAGTGTGTCACTTGTGTTTGCCTCTCCGTGAGGTTGTTCTCTCGATATTTTTTACTCTCTTTTTATTATAATGGATTGCTCATCTTCGTTGTGGACGCAGGTCAGTTGACCGAACCACGTTAAATATTTGTATCTCTTGTGGTAGATTTCTCTCAATTGTCGAATTTATCGTCGCTTAAGGTTTGCTTGCTAGCTTCCGCGTGACACCTGTTTTTTTTTTGTCCTAACAAAATCAAGTTGAATGATGAGGATATATACAACTACCGTCCTTGTAGCTTTATGTGGCAAGTTGTAGACTAGTATATACTCCCTCCGGTTCATAAAAAAAGATCAATTAAATTTTTTTTTTATTTTGGTCCGAAATAAGTGTCCATTTATATAATCAAGATAAAAGTCAATTTTTTTTTTCGAAATTTCCCTTATGTACGTGTGCCTAAAAAGTCATTTACTCCTCACATTTGAGAAGAGAAGTAATAACCTATTTGGCCAAGTTTTTTTTTTTGCTTTTGGCCAAAAATTGCTAAAAATAGCACGGTATAGCCAGTTTTCGGACTGATCAATAAAAAATTACCAGAATTTACCAAGTCAATAAAAAATAGCTACTATTTTGTTGCAATAGAGACCTGTCCAACATAATATACTGGAGTTCGGTGCACTTGTGTATGAACTCTAGCATATTATGCTGGACCGGTATACTTTGCTGGCTCGAGTATAATATACTGGAGATTGGAGAACCGATGCTCCAAACTCCAGTATATTATACTAGACAAATATACTAGCTAGAACTCCAATATATTATGCTGGAGGTCTAATGTACTTATGTAGGAACTCCGTCATATTATGCTAGAGTTCGAGCATACTTATTCTGGAACTCCAGTATAATATGTTGTAGTTCAAGTATACCTATGTTGAAACTCCAGCATAATATATTGGAGTATTTTACAAGTTTTGAACAATATTTTCACTCGGATTTATCTTTATATAAAAAGTTGCTAAATTTTGATTACTTTTGAAATTGGACCATTTTGAACGACCAGTTGTAAATTTGATTATTTTTTAAATTTACCCCAAAAATTGAGGTGTTTGGCTAAGCTTTTGGAAGAAAAAAATTATTTTTGAGGAGAAGCAGAAACAGAAAAAAATAGTTTCTCTCCAAAAGCACTTATGTGAGAAGCATTTTTGAGAAAAATACACTTAAAATAGTTTTCAAAAGATTGTCCAAACACTAATTACTGCTCAAAAGTGCTTTTTAAATTAATTAGCCAAACATAAACTGCTTCTCACCAAAAGCACTTTTTTGAAAAGTATTTTTGAGAAAAATATTTCTCAAATAAGCTGATTTTATAAGCTTGGTCAAACAGGCTATAAGTGTTACTATAACTATGATGCAACATTTAATTAAGGTTACTTTAGTCACACTAACTATTTTGATCTGAAGTTTAATGTTTTCTTAATGGTGTGCCCAAGACAAATTGGCTACTTATTGTGGACTAGAAGGAATATGATATAAGGGTGTTAAATAGGTGGGGTGGGCCGGTCCGGGTTGGAAAAAAATGAAAGTGGCCGATTTTCAATTCGGGCCAGTTACAGGTTAGTCTATACCGAACTTAATGGGTCCGGGTCCATCCGGGTAAAAAGTAAACCGTACGGGTTACGGGTCCAAAGGGCCGGGGCGCGCCGAGCAAGGTTATTTTTTTTTTTTCCTGTTTTTGGTATTTTGTGTAACTATTATAAAAAATGTGGTTGAATAAAAGGATGGAAAGACTTTAAAATCTTTATATTTGAAATTTTAGATATTTCATTAAGAATTTGAGATAATAGAATATAATGAAGATGGAAAAAAAATTGCACTTATAACTTGCAAGTTCTTTTTTTATTTCAAACTAACAAATTAAAGTTTACATTTAAGAACAACTAAATTAACAAAAAAAGAGTAAAATTGGATTTTCATAGCATAATAATACTTCAAATTAACCTAACAAACTAAAATATTAAGCATAAATACATCTAATAATTTTTAAATAACACAAAGTGTCTCAAATCAACTTAAATATGAATTTCTGGAGAACGCTGAGGCAACTCTTCATATGCCTTATTTAAGACTTGACTACAAAAAAAAAAAGAAAGATTTAGTAGATAGTTGAGTGTTAGATTGCTAGTGGTACTTATTGTGTTTGTACTATTTTCTGTTCCAATTGCCTGGTACCTTTCCATTATTCTGATTATCGTTACTGCCTTTTCTATTTATTTTTCTGATTCTTAGGTTGCTGGCACTGTCTTCGTGATGTATGTGGTTGTTATTGTTCTATTGTTTATTTTTTATCTCCTTGAGCCGATGGTATTCCAGAAATAACCTCTCTATCCCCCGCGGGGTAAGTTCTGCATACACACTACCCTCCAGACCCCACACATAGGACTATATTGGGTTGTTGTTGTTGCTTATTAATAATATATTTTATGCGATTTTATTATCTTTATTATTGAATATTTTAGTATAATGTCATGAATCATCTCATATTCTATGTTATTTCTTAAAAAATACCTTATATAGTTCGGTCTTATTTGGACTAAAGAAATATTTGGAGCACAAATTCTATATTTTGTGCTATGAAGATTTTATGAAAGAAAATCCTAAAATCGAAAAAATCTGAGATTAAAGAAACCAACTCTTATTGATTTGGTTTGGTCTTTAAATTTACTAACCTGACACAATTGATTTGATTTGGTAATTAAAATTCTAAACCAATCCGATCTATGTAAACCCTAGTTACGTAGTCCAAATCAAATTGGTCTAAAGAATATTAGACATACTACTTGCCAAATAACAAAGGTGAAAGTACGTTGAAATTACAAAAATTGAAGCACCCTTTGTAAATGTGGTTAAAACTTTAAAGTACATGGTAAATTTACAAAAATTGTGCCATTGAGTAAGATCTCACGTCTTGTAAAAATATGAATTGCTTCAAGTATAAGGCAACACTTGATTTTGTTTTACTTAAATGCTGGACTTGTACCATCATTTACTAACTCATGATGCACCGACAGGCAAGGTCTACAAGCTGAATATGTAGATCTATTTTGGTCTTGCCATGCTGATAAAGTATTTTATTTTTTAGACATTTACTTAAACTAATAAATGTAAAAAACAAATAGTAATACTTACTACTATAATCTTTAATATGCAAATAAAACCTAAACAATACTGACATAAGGCATTTGAATGTTTTTAGATTCGCAGTGCAAATATATTTTACCCTGTCAATGAATTTAATTTATAATACTTAATAGATAACTTTTTAATTTTAAAATGATAGTTACACTTATTATAGACAATTACTTGCACTTACTTTTAGATTAAAATAAAAAAAAAAAAAAAAAAAAACCTCATGCAATATTATTTACATAAATCAATGTACAAAATTTAAATCTTCTTTTTTAAAAAATAAATAAATTATGCATTTCATTTCTCAGGAACAATGTATATAACTTCTACATGATCAAAATCCAATCAATTAAATTCAACTTTCTATATAAGAAATAAATTGATCCCTACAAAATGTGGTAATCTGTTACACCGACAAAACTCTATTAATATTATAATTTTATTAAAAAAATCTTATTCATACTTGATGTTAATTAAATCAATGAACATATAACCTGCGTCCTCACACATGACAATTATTATAACTAACTTATATAGTTAATTAGCACATCTTTTTTATCTTAATTAAAATAATTAATTATGATAAATTAATACTCTTTTTGTTCTAGTTTATGTAGCATACTTCTCTTATTAATCAATTTAGAATATAATGATACATTTCTATATATTGAAATAATTATCTTACGCTTTTTTCTACTGTTAATGTAAAGCCGGGTACAGTCTTTCTTTGGTTCCAACCCCCGATTACACTAAAGCACACCAGTCAACACTGTACTATAACGCTTATATCTGTGAGTTGGCAAACTTGTATAACCATATTTAAGATTACTAGTCTCAAAAGTATTTTAATAAAATAGGGAATTATATGGTGGGGAGCTAAACCACACCAACAAGGTTAAAGTTCATATAATTAACCAATTGAGCTACTAAAATTCACCAAATCTCAAAACTCTTATGGTCACAAATATTAAAACATAGTATTTAAGATGACATAATAAAAGTTTTAGTTTCTTTTTTAAACTGTTGTATCTAGTCAAATTGTACACATAAATTAAGTACTAGTATGATTTAGTTAGTAAAAATATGAGGGAATAAGTTTTTACCTAAAATTTAATCAATATATATATTCTCATGCCAGATCTACCACACGACACCAACTTTTTGTACAACCCTTTCTATATAAACCAAATCATCTTCCGCTTCAAACTCGCGTCCTCCCCTTTTCTTCTTCTTCTTCATTCTATAACCAAAAACCACTCTTCACCGGTTCAATATTTTCCTAAAGGTACGTTTTGTCGTTCGTCCCCTTGTAATTCTGTTATTTAATCTCTCATTTCTTGTATTTCTGTTGCTATATTCCCTTTACAACACTTCATTTGAATTTGAATTCCTTTTTGTTTTAATTTCCTTCCCTCAAGATTCTGTTGTTGTTTCTTCGCCAATTGGTATGGATTTAGTGTTAATTCTTGAATCCCAATTGGTTTTTGGTGTGTGCTTGTTTAGTACAATATGGTTATGGTCTTATGGACCGATTTGATGTTATGTGTCATTTTTGCTCTGTGGTTCTTAATAGATTGCTACTATTATATACTACTACTTACTTACTGTTTTTGTTTATGTGGTGTGAATCTTTATGCATGGATATTGAGTTTTAGATCTGTGTAATTACGGGTAGAGGGGCGAGCCCATTATACACTGCGTTTTGAACTGTGCGCCACTATCCCTCGGGATCTGTTTTAAAAGAAAAATATGGGGTGGTGAGGAGTTGCAGATCTGTACTAAGGTCTTTGTTGTCTCATTAGATCTGATATGAGGTGGGTATTTTGGGTGTTTGTGAACCAATTTTTACTGCTTGATGTAACACAGATCTGATGTTCTGAAGGTCATATATATATAGTGTTGAATTTTGTTTGGGAAATCAGTATTGTGTACTTGTTTTGCTTTTGTATCATTGTTTTAAGGTTTCATTCTCTGTTTCTTAGTTGTACTACAAGCTCTGCTTTTTGTAATAATGCACTTTCTAATTCTGTACACTTAGTTGAACACGTGGCAATGCTCAACCACCTCCAACAACCTTCCAAAAATAATTTAAAAAGAAAAAGAATGAATCTTTAAGCATTTTAAGTATCTCCATTAACATGTGGTCAATATGAATCCTTTATATGGAACCTTTACCAAAAATAAATCTATTCAAAGTGTGTGAATCATTGGTTTAAATTCATGTCTGATTGAGTGTTTTTGGTGAAGCAGAAAAATGGCATCTCACATTGTTGGATACCCCCGTATGGGCCCAAAGAGAGAGCTCAAATTTGCTCTTGAGTCTTTCTGGGATGGAAAGAGCACCGCTGAGGACTTGAAAAAGGTGTCTGCTGACCTCAGGTCATCTATCTGGAAACAGATGGCTGATGCTGGTATTAAGTACATTCCCAGCAACACCTTCTCTTACTATGATCAAGTGCTCGACACAACCGCAATGCTTGGTGCCGTCCCTTCTAGGTACAACTGGACCGGTGGTGAGATCGGGTTCGACACTTACTTTTCCATGGCCAGAGGAAATGCCTCTGTCCCTGCTATGGAGATGACAAAGTGGTTTGACACCAACTAGTAAGTGACACATCAACCTTTTCTTTTCATTGGAAATATGATTGTCTTGTCCGTGTGCTGATTTATGGTTTTTCAATGTTTGATCCAGCCACTTCATTGTCCCTGAGTTGGGACCTGATGTTAACTTTTCTTATGCTTCTCACAAGGCAGTAGATGAGTACAAGGAGGCCAAGGGGGTATGTGATTCGTTTCTGTATACTTTTCTTTCACAATACATGTCACTTCACTTTTTGCTTTATGTAATTTTCGAAGAGAGCAGATACAAGTTCGGATTGTGGTCTAGAAAGACGATTGTTCATTTCATTTATGTTTTCATTTTGTTTTGGTGCATATTTAGTTACAACATTTACATTGTCTTGTTAAATCTATTTGTGCTTATGCATGGAAATAAAAGATTAGATGATTGATTTATTGATCTTGATCTTGTTACTCACGCAGCTTGGAGTAGATACCGTTCCAGTACTTGTTGGTCCAGTTTCATACTTGTTGCTTTCAAAACCTGCTAAGGGTTTTGAGAAATCTTTCCCCCTGTTGTCACTTCTGGACAAAATCCTTCCAATTTACAAGTAAGTGTTCCTTTTTTTTCACGACCCGCTATATCTGAATGGACATACTCTAACTTAAAATTGTCAATGCAGGGAAGTTATTGCGGAGTTGAAGGCAGCTGGCGCTTCTTGGATTCAGCTTGACGAACCTACGCTTGTGTTGGATCTAGAGGCTCACAAATTGGAAGCATTCACCAAGGCCTATGGTGACCTAGAATCATCTCTATCTGGCCTTAATGTTATCGTTGAGACCTACTTTGCTGATGTTCCTGCTGAGGCATTCAAAACCCTCACTGGTTTGAAAGGAGTTACCGGATTTGGCTTTGACTTGGTCCGTGGAACTCAGACCCTCGATTTAATCAAGGGTGGTTTCCCTTCTGGCAAGTACTTGTTTGCTGGAGTTGTTGACGGGAGGAACATTTGGGCTAATGATCTTGCTGCATCTCTTAACCTCCTGCAATCTCTTGAGGGCATTGTAGGAAAAGGTAATCTATTTCCTATGTCATCACTTGATAGTTGGTAGTGATTTTGTCGCAGGAAATGATCAATTTTTTCTTTCAATTATGCAGACAAGCTTGTTGTCTCTACATCTTGCTCCTTACTCCACACTGCTGTTGATCTGGTCAACGAGCCAAAGCTAGACAATGAAATCAAATCATGGCTCGCATTTGCTGCCCAAAAGGTTGTTGAAGTAAATGCTTTAGCCAAGGCATTGACTGGTGCCAAGGATGAGGTATAGTTCCTTCTTAACTAAAAGGTCTTCAAAAAATCCCTTCGAGAAATGAGTCATTTTTACTTATACTCTCGACAAAGTTTTCTGCATATCACGGCTAAATGTATTCATTGTACTTTCAGGCATTTTTCTCTGCCAATGCTGCTGCTCAAGCTTCCAGAAAGTCCTCCCCAAGAGTGACAAATGAAGCTGTTCAAAAGGCTGTAAGTGTTGAACTGAAGGATCGTCTTCTCTTTCAAATGACGTGTGTCATATTGTACTTACTACTTTTTACTCTTGTGATATCTCAGTCCGCTGCTCTTCAAGGATCTGACCACCGCCGTGCTACAAATGTTAGTGCTAGACTTGATGCCCAACAAAAGAAACTTAACCTACCAATTCTGCCTACAACCACCATTGGATCCTTCCCTCAGACAGTGGAGCTTAGAAGAGTTCGCCGTGAATACAAGGCCAAGAAGTCAGTGTTACACTTGCTTTTTGCTTCTTATTGTTGGTGCTGTTGAACATTTCTTCTCATAATTCATTTATTTTCAGGATCTCTGAGGAAGAATATGTTAAAGCCATCAAGGAGGAAATCAAGAAGGTTGTCGATCTCCAAGAAGAGCTTGACATTGATGTCTTGGTTCACGGAGAGCCTGAGGTAGGACAATTACCTACTTAACTTGCATGCATATGCATGTTTTAGCATCTTTTATGTCCATATACACACGCTTGCATGCTTAAATATGGATTGATAAGTTTGAATGCTTGATGTATGCAGAGGAACGATATGGTTGAGTACTTTGGAGAGCAGCTATCTGGTTTTGCCTTCACTGCTAATGGATGGGTTCAATCGTATGGATCTCGATGTGTGAAGCCACCTATCATCTATGGTGATGTGAGCCGCCCAAAGCCAATGACCGTCTTCTGGTCCTCAGCTGCTCAAAGCATGACCAAGAGGCCAATGAAGGGAATGCTTACCGGCCCTGTCACCATTCTCAACTGGTCTTTTGTCAGAAATGACCAGCCAAGGTAACTTTAATTAATATCCTCCTCCTAATTTGAGTTTTATACCTTCTCCGATTATGTTTGTTATGTTTACCATCATCGCTTTTTCTAGGTTTGAGACCTGCTACCAGATTGCATTGGCCATTAAGGATGAAGTGGAGGATTTGGAGAAGGCAGGAATCACTGTGATCCAAATCGATGAAGCTGCTTTGAGAGAAGGCCTGCCTCTGAGGAAGTCTGAACACGCTTTCTACTTGAACTGGGCTGTCCACTCCTTCAGAATCACCAACGTCGGCATCCAGGACACTACACAGGTTCTATTCTCATCTTGTGTTTTTAACTCCGGAACTTCGTTTAATCCGATACCTGCTTGTTAATGAGCTTATCTGGCTTGCAGATCCACACCCACATGTGCTACTCCAACTTCAACGATATTATCCACTCCATCATCGACATGGATGCTGATGTGATCACCATCGAGAACTCACGATCTGATGAGAAACTCCTCTCAGTTTTCAGGGAGGGAGTGAAGTACGGAGCTGGCATTGGTCCCGGTGTCTATGACATCCACTCTCCAAGAATACCATCCACAGAGGAGATAGCTGATAGAGTTAACAAGATGCTTGCAGTTCTTGACACCAACATCTTGTGGGTCAACCCCGACTGTGGTCTCAAGACTCGCAAGTATACCGAGGTGAAACCAGCCCTGCAAAACATGGTGGCTGCAGCCAAGTCCATCCGCACTCAGCTTGCCAGTGCCAAGTGAACTAGAGGATTCTTGAATCAACTATAACATGGTGTTCTTTGAACTTCAATGAGAAATTTCTCAGTTGATTTTAAATAATTGTGGTTGTGATGAAATATTGTTGTGTAGGTTAGTCTGCCCTCTAGGCCTTTTGCTTATTTTTCCTGAGCTATCCTTTTCTTGAAAATCATTTATCAACTATATTCGATGGTTTTTGGATTTCCTTGTTACAATACCAGCAAGCGGATTGATGTATTTTGGAGAAGATATCAGAGAAATCTTGTTTTCAGTTTATGCTCACTTTTCTGTGTTCTTTTTTTATTGTCAATATACGAGTCCGGAACCGAAATAACACTCAAATAAACAAAAAGTACCCTTTTAAACTTAAAAAAAATATACCAAATTAGCCAATTCGCATTATAAAACTGCGAATCATATTTTTTTTTTTTTTGTAATTTTTTTTTTGTAATTCGTAGTATAATACTGCGAATTACCGTTCAATTTTTTTTTTTTTTTTTTTAGTTTTGCATTATTACTGCATGTTATTAAAAAAATTAGCAAATTTTATCGTTTTCACAATTAACAAATTTTATTTTTGTTGTGTTATTGGTTGTTAATGTTTGAGTTTATTTTCATTAGCAAAATCTTGTACTTTTATCATAATTAAAATATGTCAAAATCTGAGTTATTTTATTTAAAAACAATTATCTAATAAATTATTGCTAGTAAAATTGTTTATCTTCTCAAGTATTTTGATGCAAAACTACTTGTAACTCATAATCTTATGCATGCCGCTTATGTTGCTTTAAATTAATACTATTCATTTAAAAAAATATGTGAATTAAAAATAACGCTTATTTGATGCAAAACTACTTGTAGAATTAACCTTTTCATGTTTGCTTAGAAAAAATCTCTATTGTGTTTTGCTAAAATATCTCAGGTCGGACCACGTACTTCTAACACAATAGAGACTTTTTGACGAATAATGAAGTAAAACTCTTTTCGGAGTATTATTGGTTAGTTGTTGATTGGAGATGTTGAAATCTTAAATTGCAAGACCATTATTATAGTTTGTAGGAATTTTACGCATTATGTAAATATAATTTTATACAATCAGATCAATTAAAAAATAATTATAAAATTACTCTATTTAATAACATTAATTAATAATATGATAGCTAAAAATAAGCGTTAAATAAGATATTATAACAGAATAAATTATATTTTCATTACATTATGAAGATATATAATTTAAATCCATTACTTATTTATACAAAATAACTTGTTGTTGAAGTTTTTTGATAGTCCACTATTTTTGGTTGCTTTTAGACTACTTTCTAACTGACTAGTATTAATTTAAAGCAACATAAACGGCATGCATAATATTATGAGTTACAAGTAATTTTGCATCAAAATACTTGAGAAGATAATAATTTTCCTAAGAATAATTTACTAGGTACTTTTTTTTTTTAAATAATTCAGATTTCGACATATTTTAATCTATACTATATTAAAAATAGAATTCACACTAGACAACTTAGTCTTTTAGTTATTTTCCTAATATTTAGCAATATCCATTTAATTATTTCCTAATATTTATAAATAGTTATTTAACTATTTTTCTAATATTTAGGACATTAATTTCCAATTCCTTCCAATTCTAGAAATGAAATACTTGCGACCACATTTAAATATAGGAATATTAAATAAGCACTTGTAATTACAAACTAGAATAGTTTCGACAACTTTCAGTATAAAAATATTTTTTCCCTTTTTTTCTTCTTCTAACTTTGTAGATCGATTACCTTTTATTGAGAATATATTTGAAGTTAGAATTAAATTTTTTCATTAATAAAATTTTGAGGATTATAAATTATCTTACAGAGTAATAACACAACAAAAATAAAATTTGTTAATTGTGAAAACGATAAAATTTGCTAACCCTTTTTAATAACATGCAGTAATAATGCGAAATTTAAAAAAAGAAAAAAATTGAACAGTAATTCGCTTAATACTGTGAATTACAAAATTTTTTTTTTTTTACAAAAAAATAAATATTATAATTCGCAGTATAAAACTGTGAATTGGCTAATTTGGTATTTTTTTTTTACGTTTAAAAGGATACTTTTTGTTTATTTGAGTGTTATTTCAGTTCCGGACTCGTCAATATACCTTGTGACCATATTTATATCCTTATTTGGAAAAAAACTTTCAAAAGATACCTGCAAGTAGGGGTGGGCATCGATCGGTTCGGTTCGGTTTTGGAAATTATCGGTTTTGCCTATCGGTTATCGGTTTACAAATATCATAACCCGATAACCAAACCGATAAGATATTAGTTATAGGTTATCAACTTATCGGTTATTGATCCTTATCGGTTCGGTTATCGGTTTACCCGATAAGATAAAACTACAATTAAACTGAAATATTATACTGAAAACATGAGTCAAAATTCATAAAAAGATAAACCCATTCCACGTTCTTGCAATGGAGGAGTAAAACGTTAAGAGTCAAAATGCAATGACACCCAAATGATTGGAGGAGTAAAACGTTAGATTCATTTGTTCAATGACATAGCGGTATAATAACACCTATATAACAAGATTTCTAGTATAATAACTGAAACAAGATTTCTTGTATAATAACAGCTTCTACGAGAAAAAGTTGCTGTTTACTTGAAATCTTGTTTCAGTTATACAAGAAATCTTTTACTCGCAATATAATAACAAGAAATGCTTCTTATATAGGTGTTATTATACAAGAAAATGATGATTTGGTAAAAAAAAAATGGGCCAGTGAATAATAACAGGCAAATGCTTCTGCGAACAGTGTGAAAAAAAGAGAGAAACTGCTAACTGCTAAGTGAAACAAAAGAGAGAAACTTCAGAGTGCTTCAACATAGAAAATAGAAAACTACAGCAGTACTGCTTTCAACTGAAGAGAGAACGACGCAACAGAAATAATTAAAATGGCAACACGACAACAGCAGAAATACATATACACGGTACACTGAAGAGAGAACGACACAGCAGAAATACATATACACGGCAACACCATATAGCACAAAATCACTTATGTTAACTCAATTAATTAAAATGAATACAAGAAAATTGCTACTCCTCTAATAGAAAACAAAAATAGAAGCAAGCAGAGGCAAATATCTTGAGCAAACACAACAATTAACAAGAAGCAAACAAAAATCTTGAGCTAAACTTACACGATGCGATTGAACTGGTGGTGAGCTTGAGACTTGAAATTGAGGCTCAGGCGTCTGGACTCTGCGTTACACCGGATAAGGTGTGCTGGTGTGGTGCGGAAATACAGAGACGAAGACTCCACAATCGACAGGATAAGGTGTGCCTGTGTAGTGACTGGTGACTGGTGAGATTGGGACTTGGAGTTGGGGGATGCGCCGAGTGAAGACTGAAGACTGAAGTTGGGGGGGCTGCGCCGCTGCGGGAGATTGGGAAAACGAAACGAGGGATTGAACTCTAAAGTTGGGGGCTACGCCGACTGGTTCTTGGAGTGAACTAAAGAGTAAATTGTAAAAGACGGAAGGCTGGAAGAGGGAACAGGGAATGAGGGAAGGGAAATAGGAAACTAGTAAAATAAAAGGGAACCCTAGTATATAAGGGTAGATTAGTAAATTACTATATTCTTATTGGGTTATCGGTTTTTACCCGATAACAAAAATACAAACCGAGACCGAACTGATAACCCAATAAAAAATTTATTTACCCCGTTACTGGACCGTTAACCCAATAATCCAATACCGATAACCCAATAAAGAATTAACAGTTCGGGTTATCGGTTTTACCCGATATATGCCCACCCCTACCTGCAAGCCATAATTTACCTATAAGGATCAAAATTTAAGAAGCTTCATCTCTACACTCGCCTTACATTCACAAAATATTTTAAATCACAATTATTCAAAAAAAAAAAAAAATCCTTTCCCAAAATTGTGGATGTGTTTGTTATTAACAGTATCTGTTTCCAAAAGAGTTTTCCTAGCAAACAACCAGTCAAACATGTGATAATCTCTAAGTTTTTAAGAATGTATTCTCTGAGTCCTTTTTTTTAGGATAAAGAAAAAAACACATAAGAACAAAAGAGTATCAACACCTTAAGACGACAGCCTCATCCACAAAGCAATTTCATATTCACGTAATGTTCGGAAAGGGTTACACATTAAGAGATTATGTTGTAAGTAGTAGAGCCGTCAATATGGGCTTGACCCGTTGGGCCGGCCCAGTCCAACGGGTGATTTAGCAGTACTAGGCTAGAATGTTTTGAGCCCGTTTAAAAATAAAGCTTTTAAGCCCTGCCCAAATAAGCCGTGCCCGGTGAGGCTTGATTGAGGCTGGACTAGGCATGCCCGTAGGCCTAATAAAAATACGTATTTAAAATATATAAATATAAAAAGTATGATACAAAAGTAACAAGAAGAGTATCCCAAGCATAAAGTTTATTAAGCTCATCATATTAAAAGTTCAAAGTCTTAAAATGTTAATTAGTTTTAAAAATTTGTAATTATTCTCAATATTTAACTAATATATTGCAAACGAATTGTAGATGTAGATAAAAGTGAAGATGTTAAGGCAACCTTATCACAAGCGCATTGGAATGTATCTGATGAAGATAATGTGTTGGATATCACATAAGTGTCATGGGCGTTTTCTTGATAGTTTGTTTTGAGTTTTGACTTTTAATAAATGAAATAAACTTGTCTTTTACTTTTTTTAGTGTTTATTACTCCCTCCGTTCCAATTTATGTGAACCTATTTGACTGGATATGAGTTTAAAAAAAAATAAAGACTTTTGAAATTTGTGGTTCTAAACAAATCAAAAAAGAGTCTAGAGTATTTGTGTTGTTATAAAAGTTTCTCATTAAGGGTAAAATTGGAAGTTTAAGCTCAATTATTTTCAAAAAGAAAATAGGTTTACATAAACTGGAACGAACGGAGTATAATATATTGAAACAATATAAAAAGTTATTAAGTTCTGTAAAAAAATTCTATAAGATTTTTTAACTTTTAAATATTTATCTTTTTTATTTTAGGTTAGAACTTAAAGAAATATATAAAAATTATATTTAAAAAAATGATGGGCCGGCCCGTGGGGACCTGCAGCCCACATAGGGTTGGGGTGGGCTAATCTTATACGGCCCATCAAAATGTGGGTTGGCCAGCCCAACCCGTCAATCACTAAGGCCCACGTGAGATGGATTGAGCTAGTCCGACCCCGCTCATATTAACAGCTCTAGTAGGTAGTCTATTTCGGCGCAACCATCAATGCGCGGACAAATAAAAGTAAAAATAGAATGGTAATGTACTCCACTCGCTGAAAAATTAGTGTTTCATAGCAAGCATATGCTCCACAATTTAAGAGTATGGAGATATTATTTCCAATATGAGTGGTCCTATAACTTAAAACATGATAAACTATGGTCATATTTGTATTCTCTCTTTAATTTCTTTGCTTTAATTTTGGGTATGATAAAATTCCTTATAAACGCTAACAACCTATTCCGTCCTATCCTAAATAGTAATCGTTTTACCAAATTGGATTTGTTTCGAAATATTTGGCGTTTTAGAAAAATAAAATATATTTGTTATTTTTTATTAGCCTTACTACTCCAATTAGTCGAATGTTAATAAGATGAGACATTTAAGAGAGAAAAAATATGGGATAATTTCACATAAGAACAATTGAGCTCCCCAATTTTCAATTTTATAGCCTATATTTTAATTTGCAACCAACTAGCCCAAAAATAATAGGCTAAGATTCAACATCCAACCCCAATAGGTTATAAAATTACCATTTAATTTTAAAAAAGGATTGCTCATGCTTTTAAGTTAATTTTCGAATTAGTAATTGTGACTCAAATATTAGTTCAACAAATCAAATCTATTTGGATGGTAAAAATTAGATTATTAACAAGCTTAAATATGTGGGTATCAATTCCGAATTTGATTTTGTGAGAAATTTGGAGTGAGTATTATTTAGACTTGTTAGAAATTGTATAAGGAGGTTGTATATAAAATTTGAGGTCATTTAATGAAGGTTTGGACTAGTTTTGAATAGGAATTGCAACTGAAAATCGTGAAAGAAGTTCGCATATAGACATTTGTATAAAGGTGTATAAATGTGTATAATAGTGTATACGATGTGTTTATACACTCATATTCACTATTATACATAATTATACAAAAAGCTGACTTCGTCTTCTTCTTTGCGTTTTTTCTGAAATTTAACTCAAATCTTGCTCAAATCTACTCCAAATCATTTCAAATTTAAACTTTGAACTCCTTTTGATATTTTCAATCAATTGGAACAACACTCAATCCAAACAACTAAGAATTACAAGAAATTCTATTTTCTAAAGCAAAGCTTTGAATGCCCTTTAATGGTGAACTTCTACTCTTCAAATTTTTTACATTACAATTAGGTGATATAGGGGGAAACAGTAATGGCGGATGACCCCTTGAAGCATATGTAAAAAAAAAGTGAGAAGAAGAGAATGAAAATAATAGTTGTGAGAACACAGATTTAACTTTATAGGTTTATAAGCCATGGTTGTAAGAACACATATTTTGAATTTGCAAGAGCTACTTTTCAAAATATGTACAATATAGGCTAGGTGGGGTAAAGCTTAAAAATATGGGTCATTTTTTGTTATGGTGTGAAGTCATTTGTATTTTTTTGTAATTCTTTCAAAAAATAATAACGATAAGTTAGACAAATAATGTTATAATTAAAGCCATTAATAATCTTATAAATAACGAAAGTATTCTTCTTTTTCTCTTCTTTGAGCTTTACGAGAATAATAGTGGAATATTTGCCAGGCTAACTCATTGGATTTCACGTACTTAGAATTTAAATTAATCAATCACTTTGTTATCCTCGGATCTCGCTAAGATTTCTTGTTAAGTTTAAGCTATAAATAGCAATACCAATTTTTCTTCAAGTTATCCTTAAAGATTCCTATTTTAGTAATTAATTAAGCTCCTAAGAAAATTTCAATGGCTTCCAAGATTTTGTGTGTAATGATGATGATTGCAGGATTTGTGCCTGCAATCACAATGGCAACTGAGTATTGGGTAGGGGGTGACAAAGGTTGGACCATTGATGTTGATTATCAAGCTTGGGCCAAGGACAAAACTTTTAAAGTTGGAGATACCTTAGGTATGATAGATTTAAGTTATACTATATTGATAATGTAAATTATTTTAGTTGCATCATATTTTCTTAGACATGTGAAACATGTATTCTTTCACTTTCTCAATTCATTACTATTACTCTTTTTTAGAGGAGATAAAAGGAAAATTTAGTATAAACCTTAATGAACCATAATGCTACTAAATGATTTTCTTTAGGGCCACTAAAATGGACTTGATCCCTGAGCCAGCCTACTCATTCTGCTTATTAGGTGGAGTTGGGCTAAATATTTTAGCTCATTTTGAACGGAAAAATAAAAAATAGAAATAGCATGGTTTATAATTGGTAATTGAAAAATAGTCATAATTTTAAAAGTAATCAAAATTTAGTCTTTTTTTCATGTACAGATAAAATCTGAAGAAAAACACCTTTAAAAATTCGAAAAATTCAAGCATAATATGCTGAAGTTCAAATTTTTTTACATATGAGATTACAGTATAAAGTGCTAGAATTTCATAATGTGCTAAAGTTCCAACATAATATGCTATAAGTTTATCTGCAGAAGCTCCATAATCAACCAATTATGATGGACCTTTTCATGTTTCAGCTAGGTATTTTTGTCGAGATTTTATCTCGGCATAAAATAGTACTCCCTCCATTTCAAAAAGATTGTCTTAGTCTGTCTTGTCACAAACTTTATAAAGAAGGGAAGACTTTTTAGATATGTGATCTTAAATAAGTCATAATATTCGTGTGGTTATAGAACTTTTGAAATTCGATGACTTGTCATATCATTAAAAGGTGACGACCTTTTTGAAACAGACTAATAAGGAAGTATTATCAATCTTTTTGAATCGATGGACTAGCTATTTTTCGATGACTTTGCAATGTTGGCTATTTTTCGATTACCAGTTCAAATACTAGTTATCCCGTGCTATTTTCACCCATTTGAAAAATGGGTGTGCCACAAAACATAAATGAAATTTAAAATGGACCGGAGGTAATGTTAAAACAAACAAGGTGTTTCCAGTTAAACGGTGGCTATTACTTAAAACTTTTTCCTATCTTCTTTTCATTATTTGATGCAGTTTTTAAGTATATCAAAGGGCATCATAATGTGTTCAAAGTGAATCAAACAGCTTTCCAAAGTTGCACAGCTCCTCCACCAAGTGAAAGTTTAACTACTGGCCATGATGTGATAACATTGGCTAAGCCTGGTAAAAAATGGTACATTTGTGGTGTTCCAACACATTGCTCTGACCATAACCAAAAGCTTGTCATCACCGTCGAAGATGGAGCTCCGGCACCGGCACCCGCCGCTCCGGCACCCGCCGCTCCGGCACCGCCAACTGAGTATTGGGTTGGGGGTGATAAAGGCTGGACCATTGATGTTGATTATCAAGCTTGGGCCAAGGACAAAACTTTCAAAGTTGGAGACACCTTAGGTATGTCATATATAACCATTCTATTATATTCTTATATATCACAATATATTTGAATGAAGTGGTTAATGTACTTAAGAATTAACGTTTTGGTTACTAATATAAAAGTGGATCGTATATTACAATTTCTATATGGTCTCTGATCTCAAATATTAGTCGTTTATTTAAATATTTGTCGTATTAGAAAAACAAGAAGTCTTTTTTACTTTTTTTCCCGATCTACTCTTATTGCTGTGTTAATTTAGTGAGATATTTAAGGATAGATAAATACTCCCTCCGGTCCATAATAAGTGTTTTTTTTACTTTTTAATTTTGGTCGAAATAAGTATCTAGTTAGGTAATAAAAAAAAAATACAATTTGTTTTTACTTTTTTACCCTTATGTGCAAAAGAGCAATAAATGTCACTATAATCATGTGCCCAATATTAAATAAGGATAGTTTAGTTATACTAGATAATTTTGTATATGATTTAATATTTTCTTGATGGGCGTGCTAGAAGTAAAAGAAACACAAATAAATTAAAACTACTAAGTATCTTTCCCGACGAATTATGCAAAAGCCTTAAAAGATAGATGACGTCAATCAATAGTAGTAAAGGACTATCAAAAACTTTGTGGAGTATCGGAAGTAACTCCTCTTTTCTTGACTTAGTGTAATTTCTCTGTTCTATTTCTCTTCATTAATCAGTAGGAAGAATGTAATTTTCACTTCTTTTCTTCTTTCTTTTCCTTTTCTCAATTGGTTAATAGAAATGAGGAATTATTATTTATTATATGGCTTAAGGAAGCTATTTAACTAGTTAAATGATGTAACTATTACTTGAACTATTTTCTACTTTTTCTTTGTCTTTGATGCAGTTTTTAAGTATACCAAAGGGCATCATAATGTGTTCAAAGTGAACCAAACTGGTTTCCAAAACTGCATAGCTCCTCCACCAAGTGAAGGATTAACTACTGGTCATGATGTGATCACATTGGCTAAGCCTGGTAAAAAATGGTACATTTGTGGTTTTCCAACACATTGCTCCGACCATAACCAAAAGCTTGTCATCACGGTGGAAGGTGGAGCTCCGGCACCGGCAGCTCCTGTTCCGGGACTGGCAGCTCCCGTTCCGGAACCGGCACCAAAGAAGGATGACTCCAACAACTCATACAAGGTTACTACATCTGCATGCAAGATTTTTGTTGGGGGTGTGGTTTTAATTTGGACAATTCTAACTTTAGTTTGATCTAAGTTGATTGACCTTTGGATACTACTACATTTGTAAACCTGGCTTCATCAAGGCAGAAATAAATGAATAATTGGTAACTTTTGGGTAAAGAGTGCATTTTGTGAGGACGGGAGTCTTATGTAAGTCTTTGATTCGCTTCTTTAACAACGTTTCAACGTGTATGTTTACCTGGAATAAAAACTCTGATTCCATCACGTTGGATCCTTTTTTGTCTTTCATTTGGTTTTTCTACTTGTCACTTGTCAGCATCTTTCCTATTAAATTTTTGGACAAGGAAAGAGAGGAGGTGGTGAGAATCCGGAAAATAATCTAGTTATTGCTTTATATTATGTTATTTGGTTGGATTAGAAATAGAATAAATGAGTCTAACTTGGAAGGAATGTTTTAAACATACAACAAAAAAAAAATTATTTTGAGAAAAGAACGCTCTCTCTAACCACCTTCTTTCAATGTCTAACAGATGAAGTTAGCAGAAGATATTGTTGAATCACCTAATTCGAAGAAAAAGATCAATCAGAAAGAATATATCATCACCAATATGAATTTTATTTATAACTGAAAACAGAGGAAAATTTCCAGTTCTTTTATCAACAACAAATGGTCATTCTCCTCTACTGCGGTTTCTAATGTTCAGCTCTGCAAGTTCAAGCAGGTATTTTGTAACTCATCACTTTACCAAAGGAAAATACCCATATAATGAAATGCCGATAAATCAAGTAAATGACGGCAGCAAAACTCAATAAATAGTGATACATTGATACACATCAATCCAAGTATTGTTCCAGATGACAAATTTAACCAACATACAATGACTTATTAAGTTGCAAACGAACGGGTAATCTCCATGTGAAACTGTAACCCCCATCCTACGGCTTTGGAATGGCAAGTTCTAAGGAGAATGGCCTCACAATTACGGTAACTCCCATCTTACGGCTGGGTTCAGGCCTTCTTAACCAAAAACTCATAGTTATCAACAAATGATCGTGCAAATCAAATTTACAGATGAGCATGGAGAAAACATCATCTCAAATATGGCTAACTCACTAAAATATTAAAACAACACTGTCATGGACTCTGGATTTTTGGTTTTGAGAGACGCACTCAGAAATCCACATTAAGTTCCTGATTTCCTGCTCTCTCAGCCTTATATATGCAAAAAATACACCATAGTGGAACTGCAATGAAAAGAAAAGAGAATATCAATCAGGAAGCAGATGGATTATAAATTGTAATAGTCTTTCTGCTTCTGCTCCCTATCACTTTCTTGGAGGGACATTTTGGGTTGGGAAAATTTTGAAGTTGTCCTGTACAAGTAAGAGACATTAACAGTATAGGATTTTTTATACAGAGAGCTCAGATCAACAAACCTGTTGTTCAAAAGCTAAGCAGAGGCGTTTGACTTCCTCTTCATAGAAAGCCTTGTCGAGCATCTGGCTCTCCCCATATGCCAACTTAGCAAATATGGATTGATAAGGGGGGTACTTTTCCATGACACCACGGACCTACAACAAGTAATAAAAGGATAATTAGAAGACACGAAAAATATTACTTTCTATGTTTCAATTTATGTGATGTAGTTTGACACGGCATGGAGTTAAAAAAAAAAAGAAGGATTTTGAAACTTGTGGTCTTAAACAAACCATACGATAATTGTGTGGCTATAAGAGATTTGAAAATTTTAAAGATAATGGTTCCAAATTTTTTGCAGTGGACTAATAAGGAAAATGGG
>JASVEL010006965.1:0-28789 GCA_032618575.1 Nicotiana noctiflora
AATCCACGTGTCTTGACATGTCAGCACATAATTAAAATCAAACGTTAACTTGATTTTTCTCAATACAGATAGTCCCTCAACTTGACATTTATTCAGCAATTAAATATTTGTGAAGTGGATCTCATTAAAGCAGGAATTTTTGCCGCCATTATACCTTCTCCAGAATTGACGCTTCGCATGTCACTTCCATTTAATGCTCGTAACACGTGGTATTTTTTGATTGGTTCTGCAACCCTTCAGCGTCTTTTAGGGCTTTTTTACGGCTACATCAATCACGAAGTGATAGTTTTCATTATTACGTTCCTATCATTACATTTTTTTATGGTTTCTTTTGAGTATAAATATATCCTTCGTCTTTTCTTTCATATAAAAGTTTTCCATCTTTGACTATTCAATCCTCCTTTCTTCTTCGTATAGCTATGTCTTCTTCAAACCCTGATCCTCGAAATGTTCTCATTGTAAATGAACTTCATCTTGATCCAACTAGGAGCAGGATATGAGGTAGGTTACGTAGTTTAGGATCAACGTCCATTCGAGGTTTTTCTTCATCTCTACCTAGTTCTACTCTTCCTTCTTCTTCTAGAACTAGGGCTTCCATTCCACATAAATATTTTGCCAGAAGTAGGGACTCTAATGAACCAGTTCGTGAACCTACAATTGACAAAATTATTCCTTCTAAACGTTCTTTGACAGAGAATCAATTAGGAATCGGGTTTTTTTTATGTCCTCTCTTGATCGTGCTGATGCTTACCCTTCTCAGATTACTGAAGGTTATTTGATTTTTCAATTCTAATTCCTAATGTAAATCAAAGGATCACGTCCTTCAAGGCTAGCTTTTCTTTCATGTATACGTACCCCTTCACACTGGATTTTAGACCCCCCCATTAATCCACTTATTATCGAGTTTTATCACTTTTTCAATGTGTGTTTATGACAAATTGGCCCTATTGTATCGAGGATTGTTGCATGTTTAAGATACTTGGCAAATTTGGCTCAACTGCCCTTCACCTTTTTCCATCTAATCCACTTATACTCCCCTAAGCTATTCCGTCATGGAATTTTTACTTTTGTGGCACGGAGTAAGAGGATTTTAGTCAGCCCCGAGGATGATAAAGATCGTGGCTGGTACACCCGATTTGTTGTTGCTCCTACGGTAGGTCTAGTAGGTGAAGAAAATATGTCATTCCCTGAAAAGTAGAATTTTGCACGTAAGTTTTCTTTACAACTTTCTCTCTTCCCTTTTTTTTTTATTAAAAAGAGTTTGTACTTCCTATGACTTTTTGTTTTTCTTATTTCAGCAACCATGGGAACTGTTGAAGATATTTCCTATTTTCGTGGTTGGGTAGAAAAGTTATTGACCATTGTTCCGATGAAAGTTAGATCATGGAAGTATCTCTCAAATAGGTTTGGTTGGAAGGTTAAGACCCACAGTAAGAATTTTTTTCCTTCTATTTTCATCTATTCTTTCTTTAAAATGTATTTAACCCTTCTTTTTAGCAAGATTTCTTATTCGTGGTGTAAGTGCTGATTCGATTGCAGCTTCAAGACTTTCTTTGGCAAAAGCTCAAGAGATAATCTTGATTTCTTCATCAAAAAGGAAAGCTGACAAACTCTAGGATTCTAAAGAGGATGAGGAACAGGATGAAAGTTCTTTGGTTAAAAGGCCACGGGCTAGAATACGCGTCATTTCAGATGATAAAGTTACTCATCCTTATTTTGTTCCCACGACCGAGCCTGTTGAAGCCACTTCAGTGAGTTTTGATGAAGATACTCCTATGGCAGCTCGTGACTCTAATGAACAACCTTTTTTCACGTAGGTTTGGTAGTGAAATCTTTGATTTGGTGTATGATGAAGTACCTATTGACTCTTTTCCCGTATTTGTCCCAATGGAACGCTCTTTGCCTGTTTTTACTGTAGCTGTTTCTCATCCGCCTCAAGCTATTATGAGTTCTTCTACAGTCTCTGCTACTAATATTTCTCGAACTGAAGTTGGTTCTTCAGGTGGAAGTAGAGTGATAGAAAAAATTACCATTGAAGTTCCTGCCGATGGTAATCTTTTTGAAGAAGTCGGGTCAAGATGACGTATGGTTGAAACCCTTGATTGGTCCGATTAAAAAATCCAAGCTAGAAAGTCATTGTTCTTTAACTTGGATGAATGAGATCCTGCAATCATCATTGAGGGTATAAACCTCTTTTCATATTCTATACCAATTTTCTTTTGCTAAGATTCTTATCTATTCTTTTTTTAGATCAATATTGTCGGTACAAAGATGATGAAAAATATTTCCCATACAGAACAATTGATGCATGATTACCAAACTGAGGTAGATAATTGGAAAGAGCAGTATAAAAGTCTTCAGCTTGAGATGAAAGTTTTATAAGAAAACAAATGTATCTTAGAGCAGCAGCTAAGAACTATGGCATCGGAGCTAGTAGTTGAGAAAGCTTCCTCTAACCAGGAGGGCAAGGATAAAAACCTCACCGAGTCCTCTTTTATTGAACAACTCTTTAAAGCCACTTAAGAGATCAGAGGTCTGAAGGCCTTGTTGAATGAGAAATAGCTTTATGTTGGTGATCTTCTTCAAATACTCACCCAGACCCAAGAAGATCTCCGAGTGTCTTCTAATAAGGTCAAGCTTTTGGAGAGTTCACTTGCCCCTTTACAATCTTCTTACGATGCTGCTTTGGCTGAGAGGGAGGAGTTCAAGAGTGAAATTGATCATTGGGAAAGAGACTACGAGGCTCTTGAGGACAAAGCTGTTGTTGAAGTAAGTTGGTCCATTTTTAACATGCACCAATTGTGAACATGTTGTGACGGCACCTAGTCCTCACGACCAGGTAAGCCAAGTATTGCAGAAAAATATAATATTTTCAAAAAATAGAATAAACCAAATTAAATGAATGAAATAAAACCATACTAAATGATGCTCGGAAACTCACGGGCAACACAGGCCATAGAAAAGTACCATATGGCTCTAAAACATCCAAAATATTCTAACAACTGAAAGAGAGAGACCTAGATACAAAAGGTAGAGTAAGAGAGAGACTCGTCGGTCTGCGGACGTAGCAGAACTACTTCGAAGTCTCCGATGATCCTCCTGCCTTACTGATAATACGCCTGAATGGAGGTACCTAGATGATCTATGCAAGAAGGGCATGATTACACCATGGCTGATACTCCCGAGAATGTTGAAGCTAATCCTTGTGTGGTGGATGTCCTAGCTCCTTTAGACCAAATCGAGCCTCCCGTTGCTAATAATTCCGTCTTGAATTCTTCTTCAGAACCTGCTCCACAGTGAAAATTTATTTGTGAAGTTTGACTTTTTTTTTCTTCTTTTTGGTGGAATGTTTGGTGGTTTAACCCTGGTCCCATTTTAGGGGCAATAACATGATGGGGCGACAACCAATCCATGCCCATCATGTTATTGCCCCTAGACAAGGGGTAAAACCACCAAACATTCCACCAAAAATAAGAAAAAAAGAGTCAAACTTCACAAATAAACTTTCACTGTGGAGCAAGTTCTGAAGAAGAATTATAAACGCAAAAATAATACAGTAGCAAAAATTAATAGTGTTGGAATTTGACAAAAATGATAAACACAGCAGTGTAATAAGGCAGATCAACGAAATAATAATAGCTACAAAGATAGAGCCGAAACACAGAGTAAACACAACCAAATTGCAAATACCAACGAAGGTCTTAGGATACCATCCTGTAGCCGTCTCCTCAACTGTCCAATGGATCTCCCGTGATACCGTCCCGTAGTCCAACTCTCGTATCAATACCCAAGGATCTTCCGGGATACCGTCTGGTAGTCCAATCATCAGTGTGCAGGGGATCTCCCAGGATACCGTCTCTTAGTCCTAAAACAAAAGTGCAGGGGGGTCTCCGGGGAATCGAGCCCGTAGTCCTAAAGTAAACAAACAAGGGGGGAACTACAGGAATTCCACATGCGTAGTCCCAATGTGAATGCGCAATCACAGCTAGAAACAAACCAAGGAATAAAGTACGAAAACAGTGCAGCAGATAGAACTATCCTAGCATGCTTCATGTAGTATAATTAAATAATTTAAGCAATTAGGCAGTTAAGTCAGTTAGACATGCTTTCCTAGTCTAGCACAAGTAAAATCTTCAAGTAGGATAAGGCGGGTAAGAAAGAAAGCTAAATACTAACAACTGAAGTGAAAAGCAGACTTTCATCAACCGGCTCACGTATGCGCTCGTCACCTCATGTACCAAGGCACTTAAATATCAAGAAACAATCCTAAGGGGAAAGGTCCCCTATACAAAGTTAGACAAGCCACTTACCTCGAACCGGCTCAATATCACTTGAAACTGCGCCTTTGCCACGAGTATCCGACTCCAAATAGCCCAAATCCATTCAATTCAATTACACATCATAAATAATATTGCAAAAAAATAATTCCACTATTAAATTTGAAGCTAGGGCATGAAAATAAGTAAAATGACCAAAATGGCCCTCCATCCAACATCTCAGAATCGAATAATTTTCATGTTTTCAGAACCCTCGTACTCTCACGAGTCTGACCATACAAAAATCTCCCAAATCGAAGGTCAAATGCCCCCTCAAAACCGCATAGTTAGGTCTAAGAAGTTTACCCACTTTCCATTCAAAAATACAAAATTAAATGGTGCATTCGCGATTAGATTAATGGGTTTTAGTCATAGGAGAGTTGAAAATAGTTACCCAGTAATTGCCTTTGAAAAACCCTTGAAATTGCTGCCAAATCCGAGCTCCAAACCTTGAGTTTTGGTAAAAATGGCAAAACTTCGTTTTTGAAATGTTAAATACTGTTCAGGTCATTAAAACATCGCAAACGCGGCAGGTATCGCGCGTTTGTGAAGACTGAAAATATAAGGTCCCCCAAAAGTCCTTCGCGATCACGAAGGAAGGGATGCGAACACGAAGGCCTGACCCAACAAACTATGTGAACGCGAACCGGTGCATGCGGACGCGTTGAAGAAAAATGAAAGGACCAAAAATTTGCCCTATGCGAACGCGTGGAAGGCAACGCGATCACGATGAAGGAGCTTTCAAACCTACGCGAACGCGATATGGAGGACGCGAAGGCATTGAAGGGGAGGCAGAGATTCGCGAACGTAAGGCTCTAAACGCGAATGCATAGAAGGATTGCCCAGGTGGCCAAGACAAGCCTTCGCGAACGCGAAGGACATAACGCGAACGCCATGAAGGCATACCAGAAGCAGCAACAACAGTTCAAAAATAGGAGGAAATGACCCGTTGAGCATCCGAAACACCAGAAGCCCCCGGGACCTCAACCAAACCTACAGACATATCCCCTAACATCATTCAAACTTGTACCAATCCTTAAATCACTCAAAATAATGCCGGAAACACGAATTAAGCTAAGATGAAAGCCTAATAACTTCAAATTCCAACCAAATACACTTTCGATCAAAAACCTAACCAAACCTCGCCCGAATGACTTGAAATTTTGCACACACATCCCAAATTGACATGACAAAGCTACAGAAACTTCCGGAATACCAATCCGACCCTCGAATCAAAAACTCACTATCGGACTGGAAACTTCAAAAATTCAAACTTCGACAATTCAAGCCTAAATGAGCTACGAACCTCCAAAACACATTCTGAACATGCTCCCAACCCCGAATTACCTAACAGAGCTATTGGAACCATCGAATTTCCATTCCGAGGTCATCTTCACACTGTTCTGAATATGAACCATTTTTCAACTCTTAAGCTCTCATTTAAGGACTAAGTATCCCAAAACACTCCGACTCCTAACACTGAACGTCCTGACAAACCAAAATAGCATAAATAAACTTAGGGGAAGTAGTTAATAGAGGATCGAGGCATAAATTCCAAAAATGACTGGCCGGGTCGTTACAGCCATGATACCCTTATGGAGATTAGCCAAGAGCTTTAACTTGAATGCCGAGTTAGTAAAGATTAAAGAAATCATTGAAAAAACTCAGCAACGCCAAAGTTTCTCATCACCCATGGATGATACTCCAGAGAATGTAGAAGCTAATCCTGGTGTGGTGGATGTCCTAGCTCCTTCAGCCCAATCGAGCCTTCTGTTGCTAATAATGTCGTCTTGAATTCTTCTTCAGAACTTGCTCAATAATAAAAGTTTATTTGTGAAGTTTGACTCTTTTTTTCTTCTTTTTGGTGGAATATTTGGTGGTTTTACCCCTGGTCCCATTTTAGGGGTAATATTTTTGGTAACAACATATCCCAGGTCTTTTCGGTGATTTAAAATGACAATTAGTTTAAGACTAAGTTCATACTTAGTTTTAACTTAATTCTTTTGAGTTCATGTTATACTCTTTTAATAATTTGCCTTGTATAAGTCCAAGGTCTTGCTTTTAATTTAATATGTGGGTTTTTGTTTTATCTTTTTGACTTTTTGCATTTTAAAAATTCCTAATTAACTTCATGGATTTTAAATGAAACATAAATTATAAAAGGGGGACCTTTTATATATTACATTTAATGAAAAAGATGTCTCAACTTCATAATGGTGTAAACATACGAAAGAAGAAATAGGAACACACGTGTTTCTTGGAATATCTTTTGGTAAAGTTTTTAATCTAACTTTGTCAAGTTTAAATAACATCTTACATGTATTTAAATATATTTTATAACTATTCCGTAATTGTTTTCTTTACAACAAATTTGTAAAAAGAAGATCCAAGGGTTTCTTTATGGCCCATGGCTAAATACTGCCTAAATTTATATTCATGAACGTATTCTTCACAGGTTTTTGAATCACGCTTGTGTTTTTGGCTAGTGACTTTGCTCTGAACTTTACACTTGTTGAGTAGACTTTAAGCTTGACTTGAAATTTAATTGTTCCAATCTTTTTTACCTTCCTTATACATATATTATATGTATATTATATAGTCCCCTAAGTGTTTGAGCTTTGAAGTATGAAATCTCGAGCACTTGATTACTCCTTCCATGCGGTCTTTTTCCTGAAAAGGAAAAATATATGGGGCTCGGAGGTACAACTTTAGATGTAGACTGCTTAACACATTTTATTTCTATTAGAATAGTTGCAACGCTAGACATGGAATTATGTTTCTTTCGTGTGTCTTTCAGGTCTAAACTCATCATTTAGTGTGGGCTAGCTTTTTGCCTATCATCTAAAATTATTAGTACAACTTTAACAATTTAAAATAAAAATCGTAAGTGGGGGATACCTGACCGTTGGTATTTCCTTTCCTTAGAAATAGTACTTATTTAGATGAACAACATTCCAATTCAAAGGTAAGATCTTGGCAAGGTCTCAAGCTCATATACACTTTTTCCTGCAATTCCATGAATCTTGTAAGGCTCTTTCCA
Organism: Nicotiana noctiflora; assembly: GCA_032618575.1. Taxonomy (NCBI): domain Eukaryota; kingdom Viridiplantae; phylum Streptophyta; class Magnoliopsida; order Solanales; family Solanaceae; genus Nicotiana; species Nicotiana noctiflora. Next base: position 7,357 of record JASVEL010006965.1, read on the forward strand.
ATTTGGACTTAATTTTACTGCATTACCGCCCTCGTGGATTGAAAAACTTTCTTGAGTACGTAGTCCCCAATATTGAAGTATCTAAGATGAGCTTTCCGATTGTAATACCACTTAATAACTTATTTTTGTGCTAACATCCTTATTAAAGCAGTTTCCCTCATTTATTCAAGTAAACCCATATTTACCCGCATCTCTTCTTTATTTGACTCTTCAGTAGCTTGAGTATATCTCATACTTGGATCCCCTATTTTGACTGGAATTAAGGCTTCATCTCCGTATACAAGTAAAAATAATATTTCTCACGTACTTGTTTTTGATTCGGTAAGCCCACAAGACTCCCAATAGTACTTCTGGCCAATTGCCTTTTGATTTTTCTACTTTTTTCTTCAATTTTTTGACAATAACTTTATTTGTCCATTCAGCTTGTCCATTGCCTACCGGATGATAAGGTTTCGAGGTAATCCTTTTAATTTGCCAACTTTGAAAGAATTTTGTGATTTGTGCACCTATAAATTGTGGGCCGTTATCACACACGATCTCCTTTAACACCCAAATCGGCATATCATTACGCCAGATGAAGTCTCTGACCTCTTTTTCTTGTACCTGTTTGAAGGCTCATGCTTCTACCCAATTAGTAAAATAGTGAGTGAGTATTAACATGAATCTTACCTTACCTTTAGCTTGTGGTAATGGTACTACGATATCCATGCCACACTTCATAAAAAAGGCCACAGTGCCAAAATCGGATGTAATAATTCAGCTGGTCGATACATGTTGATGCCATATCTTTGGCACTTGTTATATTTAGCCACCAAATTTTTCGCTTCATCTTCCATTTTTGGCCAGTAATAGCAAGCTCTAATTATGGTTTTTTACCAAAGATCTCCCTCCAACATGATTTCCATAGTGTCCCTCATATATTTCTTTCATTACATATTTTAGAATGCGCGAGACATCTTGCTAGAGGGCCATCGAATATTTTTCGATATAAATTTCCTTGATTTAAACAGTAACAAGCTGCCTTTTAGCGAAGTGCTTCAGCTCCTCAGTAAGTATTCCATACTGCAAAAAATTGGCAATTTCATTTCTCCAATCTCAAGTTTGATTATTGTAATTTATCTTATTTTTATCTTGATCAAGCATTGAATGAAATAAATGTATCACGGAGCATTTTCTTCATTAGTTACTTCTGCAGCGGATGCAAGATTAGCTAAAGCATCAGCCGCAACATTCTCTTCTCTTGGTATCTGTGTGACTTTCCAAGTTTGGAATTGCCTGACTAAATCCCGTGCCTTTTCAAGTACTGTTGCATCCTTGCCTCTCTAGCTATATAAGTCCCCAGCATTTGGTAAACTACGAGTTGTGAATCTCTTTTGATTACGACCTGCTCTATTATGATCTCTCGCGCCAATTATAGACCTACAATCACAGTTTCATATTTTACCTCATTATTAGTAATAAGATGACATTTTATAGCTCATCGTATGGTTTCTCCCGTAGGTGGTACCAAAACAGTGGCTAAACCTACTTTTCTTACGTTTGATGAACCATTAGTAAATAAGGTTCAAGTACCTTGATTAGACCCGTTGAATACCTGCAGTTCTTTTTTTGCCTCCACTTGTATCCCTTGACTAAAATCTGCCACAAAATCTACTAAAACTTGTGACATTATTGCAGTGCTTGGTTGATATGTAATGTCATATTTGATTATCTCTATAGCCCATTTGGCCAGTCTACCTAATAACTCTTGTTTATGCAGTATATTACGTAAGGGGTGGGGGCAGTTACTACAGAGATAGGATGATACTGAAAATATAGCCTTAACTTCCTAAATGCATAATTAACGGAAGAACAAGTTTTTCTAGACGAGGATACCGAGTTTCAGCATCTAATAATGACTTACTAACATAATAAATCGGATATTATTTACCTTGGTCCTCTCGAACTAATACAACACTTACCGCTACTTATGAAACAACAAGATAGATGAGTAGTTTTTCCACATCTTTTGGATTTGCGAGCGATGGTAGATTTGACAATTATACTTTCAAATTTTTAAGTGCTTGTTGACATTCTTTAGACCATTCTAATTGATCTTGCTTTTTTAGGGCCTAAAAGAACCTGAAGCACTTTTCTGATGACTTGGAAATAAACCTTCTGAAAGCAGCTATTCTTCATGTCAGTTTCTGTACTTATTTTTTACTCGTAAGTATATCCCGAATTTCCTTAATAGATTTAATCTGCAGGGGATTTATTCCAATGCCACGGTTAGAAACAAGAAATCCCAAGAACTTACCTAATGATACTCCAAACGCACATTTCTCAAGATTTAATTTCATGTTAAATTTGCAAAGAATCTGAAATGTATCGGATAAGTGTTGAATATGATCCCCTGCTTATTGAGATTTGACCAGCATATCATCTATATAAACTTCCATAGTTTTACCTAGATATTCTTAAAATATTTTGGTCACTAGCCTTTGATATGTGGCCCCAGCATTCCTAAGGCCGAACGACATAACTTTGTAACAGTAAGTCCCCATGTCTGTTATAAATAATGTTTTTTATTCATATATAGGATTTATTTTATCTCATTATACCCTGAATAGGCATCTAAAAATCCTAATAATCCATGCCCTGTGGTAACATCAATTAGTTGATCTACATGCGGTAATGGAAAAGAATCTTTAGGACAAGCTTTATTTTGTTCAGTATAATCTACACAAACTCGCCACTTACCATTATTTTTAGTTACTACTAAAGTATTAGCTAACCAAACTGGATACTTTATCTCACGGATGGACCTAATTTTCAAAAGCTTTTGCACCTCATCTAGAATCTCCTGATTTTTTTAAAGAACCTTGCTTTCATTTCTTTTGTTTGATAGGTAATTACGGTGGGTCTTCATTTAATTTATGGGTCATCACTTTTAGTGGTATACCTGTCATATCTGAATAGGACCAAGCAAAACAATCTACGTTAGCTTTCAAAAATTCAATCAACTTACATTTTATTTCTTGGATAAGGTTGGTCCCGATGTAAAACTTTCTATCAGACCAGGGTGAAAATAGTACTACATCTTCCAATTCCTCAATCGTTGTTTTGATGTTTTCATTTTCTTCTGGTTCTTTGATGTATCATGCCTCGAGTCTACATTTGTTCGTCCATGCTTAGTGGAGGCTTGTGTTGCAGCATTGTCACGACCCCAAATCCGGTCGTGATGGCGCCCAGCACATTGCTAAGCCAGCCTGACCAATCAAAAACAAGAACGGAGCTAGAAGCTCGTTCTATCCCATTTAAGCATATCAAAATATGAAACAACAGTGATGCATATACCAACAGCGGGGAACCAAGTCCCAAAATATACCAACTCCCACAGACCGAAGGGTCAAGAGTCATGAGTCTCTACTGAACATGAGTGTATAAAGGTTACAAGATACCAAGTGCGGAAAGAAAAGTCAATACAAAATCAAGAGACAGTAAGAAGGAATATCGGGTCCTGCGGACTCTGCAAGCTACCTCGAATATCCACAAATGTCGCCTCGCACAGCTACTAGATCACTGCTGAGAGGTACTTGGATCTGCACACAAGGTGCAGGGAGTAAAATGAGTACTGCCAGACTCAGTGGTAATAAACAAGGGTAAGACAGCGCAGATAAGAAATCCGCAATAAAGCACTATGTAAAGCTGTAATCAAATACCCTGTCACAGAACCAATATCAACTGTACATGTACCAACAAGTACCAGCAAAACAGTATAACAGCTAGCAGATGTAGCTAAATGCAATGCAATGCATGATATGACCGCTACGGCGCGTGGCCCGATCCAATTTGGGTACCCGTGCTCACTGTGGGGGTTCAGACTCCGGAGGGGCTCCTACAGCCCAAGCACAATATTACTGCGGCATGCAGTCCGATCCAATATATATACTGCTGCGGCGCGCAGCCCGATCCACTACCAGTCAGCTAATATGAAAATACAGCCTCGCAGGCTCAAAAGTAGTTTTGAAAACCCTTTTTATCATTTTTCAGTTGAAAATAGTAATATCAAGTTCCGGAGATTGGAAATAGCATGATAACAGAAATAGCTACGGACTGGTAGTAACTAACATGTCAATATGATAAGACAATGATAACGATCCTCGCGGGATCCAATAACCGGCTCACGGCCCACAAGTATACTCAACCGCCCAAGAAGGGGGTTCCTCGGCTCAAGAGTGGCCAATATCTCGACATATAGTGTGCAACCATCCGAGAAGGAGGTTCGACGGCTCAAGAATAGCCAATGTCATAACACGGTATCAACAAGTCGGACTAAGCCATAGTCCCCAATCACAATCGACCCCGCACTCACAAGAGAGTACGTGTCTCGCCGCTATACAGCGTCGCAAAGTGGTATACCGGGGTTTCGAACCCGCTGGTCATCACCCACATCTATTACTCACCTCAATACGGCGCGACGACTACTCCGCAATGCCCTTGCCACGAGATTCAAGCTCCGCACGCGTAGAATCTTATCAAATACAGTAGAAATACAACAAATTAGGCCAATGGGACGACACCCAATCAATACAACTCAATTTACACCAAAATTCCCAAAGTTGTCAAAACCCGACTTTCGGTACGCTTGTCGAAAAATTACAAAAGTCACATTTTCGGAATCCTTATCTCGATACGAGTCTAGGCATATAAAATTTACCAAAATCGGACTCCATTTGCCCACTCAAATTGGTGTTTTTCTTCAATTTAGGCCTAGGGCTCAAACCCACCTTTAATCTTCCATTTATAGGGATTTAACCAAGGATTTCATGTTAAAATAATGTAATTAAGCCACAAAACTTACCTCCAATGAAACCCCGATGATTTCCCAGCAATCTCCCGTCAATTTCTTCTCTTGGAACTCAAAAATGGAGGTTTTGGGTATTAATCCCGCGACTGACCAGTTCTGGTTTTAACTTCACTACCAGCCTATTTTCTTCATCGCGTTCGCGACGCCTCTCACGCGAACGCGATGCCATTTTCCTCTTCTTCATTGCGAACGCGGCACTCCTTCACGCGTCCGCGAAGGTCAACTTCCCAGCCTCCGGACTTTTACTCTACGCGAACGCGTAGTCTCCCATGCGAACGCGTGGCTTCGCCAAATTCTTCTTCGTGATCGCGGCCTAACCCCACGCGAACGCGATGCGTTCCAACTCCCTCATATGTGAACGCGACCTTCACCCACGCATTCGCGATGCTTCACAGCCTTTCCAATACGCGAACGCGGGCCTTGCCCTCGCGAACGCGAAGGCTAAATCACTGCCCAGTGATCTGCAATTTACAGCAGACCCTTTTCTTGTTTCAAAGTGCCGGATAATTGTCCGGATTCACCCCGAGGCCCCCGGGACCCCAAAAAAAACCACCAACATACCCCAAAATGCGATACGAACTTGTTCCAATCATAAAAACACCATACTAAACATCAAAATCACCAATTATCCACGGATTCAAGCCTAAATTTCTTAAAAATTTCCGAATTACACATTCCATCAAAAACCCGACCAAACGACGCCCGAATGACCTGAAATTTTGCAGGCACATCCAAAATCACATAACGAAGCTACTGCAACTGTCGGAATTCCATTCCGACCCCTGGATCAAAATCTCGCCTACCGTTCGTATTTCGCCAAAATTCAACCTTAGCCAATTCAAGCCTATTTCTACATCGGGCCTCCAAATTCAATTTCGATCGCTCCCCTAAGTCACAAATCACCTCCCGGAACTAACCGAATCATCGAATCCGATTTCGAGCCCTCTAACCAAATAGTCAACTCCGGGTTGACTTTCCTTATTTAAGTTTCCTTCAAAAAGGCTATATGCCTCATTTTCAATCCAATTCACTTCTAACTTACCCGATAGACTCTAACACTGATATAAAAGCATAAAACATGTATTTACAACATAACGGGGTGGTAATTCCCGTGACGACGGGCCGGGTCGTCACATTCTCCCCCTCTTAAGCAAACGCTCGTCCTCGAGCGGGTCAAGAAACATACCTGAAGTCTCAAACAAGTGAGGATATCCGCTCCGCATCTCCCGCTCGATCTCCCAAGTGGCCTCCTCCACGGGTCGACCTCTCCACTGAACCTTAACTGATGCAATCTCCTTAGACCTCAATTTTCTCACCTGACGTCCCAAAATGGCAATAGGCTCCACATCATAGGATAGATCACCATCAAGTTGAATGGTACTGAAGTCTAATACATGAGACGGATCTCTAATGTACTTCCGGAGCATAGACACATGGAATACTGGATGGACGCTGGATAATCTGGGCGGCAAGGCTAACTCTTATGCCACCTCTCCAACTCTCCTGAGTATCTCAAAAGGACCAATGTACCTAGGACTCAACTTTCCTTTCTTCCCAAACCTCATGACACCCTTCATAGGTGAAACCTTCAACAATACTCTGTCACCAACCATGAAAGACAACTCTCGAACTCTACGGTCCGCATAACTCTTCCGGCGAGACTGTGCTGTGCGAAGCCTCTCCTGGATCAACTTTGCTCTATCCAGAGCATCCTGGACTAACTCAGTCCCTATCAATCTAACCTCACCAGGCTCAAACCATCCCACGGGGGATCTACACCGCCCGCCATACAATGCCTCATACGGGGCCATCTGAATACTCGACTGATAACTGTTGTTGTAGGCAAACTCAACAAGTGGTAAGAACTCATCCCACGAACCACCAAAGTCAATCACACATGCTCGCAACATATCCTCCAGAGGATCTGAATAGTGCGCTCCGACTGTCCGTCTGTCTGGGGGTGAAATGCGATACTCAACTCAACCCGCGTACCCATCTCTCGTTGAAATGCTCTCCAAAACTGAGAAGTGAACTGAGTGCCTCTGTTAGATATAATAGACACTGGGACCCCATGCAACTTGACAATCTCCCAAATAAAGATCGCTGCCAACCACTCTGAGGAGTAAGTAGTACTAACTAGGATGAAATGTGCGGACTTAGTCAGCCGATCAATAATTACCCATACAGAATTAAACTTCCTCGCTATCCGAGGGAGTCCAGTAACGAAATCCATGGTGATCCTCTCCCACTTCCACTCGGGAATGACCATACGCTGAAGAACACCGCCCGACCTCCACCTCTACTAGACTGAGATGGTGCTGAAGATGAGGGCTGATCCCTCTGCTGAGTCCTGTCCCTACGGAGTCGAGGGCACTGTCTCCTCATGTGGCCAAACTCACCACACTCATAACATGCACCCGGTGCTGGAGAAGGGGACTGAAGGGAACCCCTCGCCGCAGAAGAACCCTGGGCTGAAGAAGTAGGTGCTGCACTCTGGGCTGGAAGGGCACTAAGTGATGACTGACCCTGCTGAAACCCCTATCGACCACGACCATAAGAACCTCCGCTCTGCTTTGGGCGGCCTGAATGAGAAGGTCTAGATGAGCGACCTCTGCTCTGCTGGGAATGCCCTCTAGATGGAGCACCACTGAAACTGCCAGAAACACGAGGCCTCTTGGCCTCCCGCTCCTCTCTCTCTCGGCGACGATCCGCCTCAATGGAGCTTGCCATATCAACAACCTACTCAAATGATGATGACAAAACTCTCTCTCTGGTCATAAGAATGCGGATGGAGTAGTTGAGGCCATCAATGAACCTCCTAATCCTCTCCCTATCAGTAGGGATCATCCATGTGGCATGCCTAGCCAACTGTGTGAATCTAAGCTCATACTGAGTCACAGACATGTCGCCCTGAACCAACCACTCAAACTGGCGACGTAGCTCCTCGCGACGAGACCGAGGTACATATTTCTCTAGAAAGAGAGTAGAGAACTGCTGCCATGTGAGAGGTGCTGCTTCTGTAGGCCTACGCCTCTCAAACTCTTCCCACCAATCAAATGTGGGACCAGTGAACTGAAAGGTAGTAAATGAAACTCCGCTGGACTCGAGAATACCAGCCGTCCGCAACATCCTCTGACACTTATCCAAGAAACCTTGGGCATCCTCGCCCTCAACGCCACTGAAATGGGGTGGTTGAAGTCTACCAAACCTCTCAAGACGACGCTGCACGTCGTCGGGCATAACCTGAACCATATGCTCTGGAGCTAGAGCTGGTGCAGCTGGAGGAATAACTGGTGCAACCACCTGAGCGGGGACTGCCTCTGGCGTCTGAAGTCCCTGAACAACCTACTCAGGTGTGCGAGCTGCAGGGGTCTGCTGACCACCCCCTGTTTGAGATGTCGCTGCAGTAGCGGTAGCCGATACTACCTGAGTCAAATCGGAACACACCGATAATATCTGGGCAAGAGTCTCCTGAAGACCAGGAATAGCAATAGATACAGTCTAGGCTTAAACTGGGGCTGCTGGAGCATCGACCACTGGGGGCTGCTCCTGAACAGGTACAACGGGCGGGTCAGCTGGCACTGCCTCAGCTGCCCTACCTCTACCTCTAGCACGACCGCGCCCACGGCCTCTAGTAGGTGGCAATGGAGGTCGTCCACCTCGTCCTGATGCTCGCGTTCTCGCCATCTGCGAGAGAATAGAATATAGAAGTTCAGTTCTCAGAACAACAAGATCGCACGACAGAGTTCAAGAAAAGTGAAGTGTTTCCTAAAGGTTCGAAGCCTCCCGAGGATAAGTACAGGCGTCCCCATACCGATCCACAAGACTCTACTAACCGGCTCAGGACTCATGAGGCCTAGTAAACCTAGGCTCTGATACCAACTTGTCATGATCCCAAATCCGGTCGTGATGGCGCCCAGTACATTGCTAAGCCAGCCTGACCAATCAAAAATAAGAACGGAGCTAGAAGCTCGTTCTATCCCAATTAAGCATATCAAAATATGAAACAACATTGATACATATACCAACAGCGGGGAACCAAGTCCCAAAATATACCAACTCCCATAGACCGAAGGGTCAAGAGTCATGAGCCTCTACTGAACATGAGTGTATAAAGGTTACAAGATACCAAGTGCGGAAAGAAAAGTCAATACAAAATCAAGAGACAGTAAGAAGGAATATCGGGTCCTACGGACTCTGCAACTACCTCGAATATCCATAAATGTCACCTCGCACAGCTACTAGATCACTGCTGAGAGGTACCTGGATCTGCACACAAGGTGCAGGGAGTAAAATGAGTACTGCCAGACTCAGTGGTAAAAAACAAGGATAAGACAGCGCAGATAAGAAATCCGCAATAAAGCACTATGTAAAGCTCTAATCAAATACCCTGTCATAGAATCGATATCAACTGTACCTGTACCAATAAGTACCAGCAAAACAGTATAACAGCTAGCAGATGTAGCTAAATGCAATGCAATGCATGATATGACCACTACGACGCGTAGCCCGATCCAATTTGGGTACCCGTGCTCACTGTGGGGGTTCAGACTCCGGAGGGGCTCCTACAGCCCAAGCACAATATCACTGCGGCGTGCAGTCCGATCCAACATATATACCGCTGCGGCGCGCAACCCGATCCACTACCAGTCAGCTAATATGCAAATACTGCCTCGGAGGCTCAAAAGTAGTTTTGAAAACCCTTTTTATCATTATTCAGTTGGAAAACAGTAATACCAAGTTCCAGAGATTGGAAATAGCATGATAACAGAAATAGCTACGGATCGGTAGTAACTAACATGTCAATATGATAAGACAATGATAACGATCCTCGCGGGATCCAATAACTGGCTCACGGCCCACAAGTATACTCAACCGCCCAAGAAGGGGGTTCCTCGACTCAAGAGTGGCCAATATCTCAATATATAGTATGCAACCATCCGAGAAGGAGGTTCGACGGCTCAAGAATAGCCAATGTCATAACACAGTATCAACAAGTCGGACTAAGCCATAGTCCCCAATCACAATCGACCCCGCACTCACAAGGGAGTACGTGTCTCGCCGCTATACAGCGTCACAAAGTGGTATACCGGGGTTTCGAACCCGCTGGTCATCACCCACATCTATTACTCACCTCAATACAGCGCGACGACTACTCCGCAATGCCCTTGCCATGAGAATCAAGCTCCGCACGCGTAGAATCTGATCAAATATAGTAGAAATACAACAAATTAGGCCAATGGGACGACACCCAATCAATACAACTCAATTTACATCAAAATTCCCAAAGTTGTCAAAACCCGACTTTCGGTACGCTTGTCGAAAAATTACAAAAGTCACATTTTCGGAATCCTCATCTCGATACGAGTCTAGGCATATACAATTTACCAAAATCGGACTCCATTTGCCCACTCAAATCGGTGTTTTTCTTCAATTTAGGCCTAGGGCTCAAATCCACCTTTAATCTTCCATTTACAAGGATTTAACCAAGGATTTCATGTTAAAATGATGTAATTAAGCCACAAAACTTACCTCCAACGAAACCCCGATGATTTCCCAGCAATCTCCCGTCAATTTCTTCTCTTGGAACTCAAAAATGGAGGTTTTGGGTATTAAACCCGCGACCTGACCAGTTCTGGTTTTAACTTCACTGCCAGCCTATTTTCTTCATCGCGTTCGCAACGCCTCTCACGCGAACGCGATGCCTTTTTCCTCTTCTTCATCGCGAACGCGTGGCTTCGCCATATCCTTCTTCGCGATCGCGGCCTAACCCCACGCGAACGCGATGCGTTCCAACTCCCTCATACGCGAACGCGACCTTCACCCACGCGTTCGCGATGCTTCACAGCCTTTCCAATACGCGAATGCGGGCCTTGCCCTCATGAACGCGATGGCTAAATCACTGCCCAGTGATCTGCAATTTACAGCAGACCCTTTCTTGTTTCAAAGTGCCGGATAATGGTCCGGATTCACCCCGAGGCCCTCGGGACCCCAACGAAAACCACCAACATACCCCAAAATGTGATACGAACTTGTTCCAATCATAAAAACACCATCCTAAATATCAAAATCACCAATTACCCACGGATTCAAGCCTAAATATCTTAAAACTTTCCGAATTACACATTCCATCAAAAACCCGACCAAACGACGCCCGAATGACCTGAAATTTTGCAGGCACATCCAAAATCACCTAACGGAGCTACTGCAACTGTTGGAATTCCATTCCGACCCCGGATCAAAATCTCACCTACCGTTCGGATTTCGCCAAAATTCAACCTTAGCCAATTCAAGCCTATTTCTACACCGGGCCTCCAAATCTAATTCTGATCGCTCCCCTAAGTCACAAATCACCTCCCGAAACTAACCGAATCATCAGAATCCGATTCCGAGCCCTCTAACCAAATAGTCAACTCCGGGTTAACTTTCCTTATTCAAGTTTCCTTCAAAAAGGCTATATGCCTCATTTCCAATCCAATTCACTCCTAACTTACCCGATAGACTCTAACACTGATATAAAAGCATAAAACATGTATTTATAACATAACGGGGTGGTAATTCTCGTGACGACGAGCCGGGTCGTCACAAGCATCCTCAACTAGATTTTGTTTTTTTTCTTCGCTTTTTGCACTTGAATCTGCTATGAAGTTAATGCTCCGAGACACTTGTTGGTCACAACGGATTTTTTTTGTATTTGATAACTTGATGTAAAGTAGATGGAACAACATCCATCTCATGAATACATGGTCTGCCGATAATTACATTGTAAGCCATATCCATTTCTACAACTTAAAATTTGGTGTACTCCTCCTGCGAATGTGGTGAGTATTATCTCACCTTTTGTTACGACGCTCAAGTTGTCAAAATCGGACAAGGTATTTGCCTTGGGTATCAGCTTATTATTAGCTTTCATCTCATTTACCACTCTCAAAAGAATAATATTCACGGAACTACCTGGGCCAATCAAAACTCGTTTTATATTAGTATCATGTATAAGTGAAGATATTACCAGTGCATCATTATGTGGGGTTAGCATGGCATCTGCATTTGCATCATCAAATACAATACTATCTTCTTCCAAAACATGTCGAACTCATTTCCCATGGGTAACAGTAATTTTTGAAACTTTCTTTGCTGCTATATATGTTACACCATTAATCTCTTCTCCACTACTGATGACATTAACCGTCCCTTATGGAGAAGGAGGGTTTGGCAGTTCCTGCCTATTCTTCATATATGCTTGCTTCCCCTTTCCACTAAACAACTCAGTTAAATACCCTTATTTTAATAAATGTTCTACTTCAGCTTGTAACAATTTGCATTCGGATGTTTTATGACCATGATCGTTGTGAAACTCGTACCAAAAAACGGGATTTCTCTTATTTGGGTTTGATCTCATTTCTTTTGGCCACCGTACCTTATCTCCCATGCTTCTTAAAACAGCCACCAACTCAGATATGCTAACATTAAAATTGTAACCTCTGATCTTTGCTTTCGAGCTTCTGTCATCATCTCGCGTATCTCACATGTTTCATTTCTTTCTGAACCTTGATGATGAACCTGACTCTCTATCTTTTGATCTAGAATAATACCTTGGGTTTTCCTGTTTTGAATGAAAATCTCTTCCTGCTGGTCCCATGTAAGGTTTGTACATGTTTTTACCTGACCTTTTTTCAGTTTCAGACGGTCTTGAACCTACCCTTTCATCTTTCCGAGATTGAATGATGTAAACACGTGATTTTTGACCCTCCCCGAGATTTTTTATATTTTTAGCATAAAATATTTAGTTTAGGCATAATATAGCTATTTTAGCTAATTTTGACTCTTTTACTTTATTTCTACCTTAAGATAAAAAATAACAAAAAAATATAGTTTTATTAATGTTTCGTAATCATTTTTAAATTTGAAAAATACAAAAATAGTACTTTATATTTTATCTTTTTATTAAAAAACGAAAATTACAAAAATAATTTTTATTAATATTTTGTAGTCATTTTAAACTTAAAAATATAAAAAATAGTTCTTTATATCTTTATTTTTATATAAAAAAAAAAGAATTATAAAACAAAAAATAATATAATTAGTATTTTGTGGTAACTTTAATCTTGAAAAATATAAAAAAATAACTTTGTTTTAATTATTGGTCTTATAGTTATTTTGGCTTACGTAGTGATTAATTAATAACACCGTGTTCTCATTCTCGGTTCCGGGCGAAGAATAATATTCGGGTTCAAACTACCCGGTTTTATAATTTTTCGGACATAGCCCGTAATAACCCGACACTACACTATGGGGGAGGGATGGGAAAATGATTAAAAAATAAAAAAAAAGAGAAAAAGACAAATGATGGGTTTGGTCACGGTTAAAAATGAAAAAAGAGAGACACAAAGATATGGGTATACTATATTCATTATGGGGGGCTACTGATCGTGGAAACTCAAGAGAGAAGGGTTGCACGTGAAGTTCAAAAACTTCATCTTCCTCACGACAAAAAAGAGAAGCGGCTGGCAGCTTCATAAAAAGATCCCCCGATACCTTCTTCATGAACAAAGAAAAAGCACCCCTAATTCGTTTCTTCTCCATCAACCCCAACAGACCCCTCTGCTAACGTTTTCTTCTTCTTCAAAGGAGCGAGCCAGGGAGATCTTCAGCTCCTCTCGACAGAATCAACGGAAAAGCCAAAAACAGCCGCAGCGGCTCGACGCGATAACTGCCAGCAACCGGCGCTCTTCATCACACACACACACGCACAACTTCAGCTCTCTCATTCGATGTTGTCCCTGTCCAAATGACCAGCGTCATTAACCGAACGACCATAGCTGCAGCACCTTCTGCTTCTGCTATCGCCACCAGTAGAGCCCGTCGTCAACCAGCAGTAGCCGCCTAGTCCGAGTCCAGGTCGTCCATTCTACAGCCTGTGGTCGTCGTCAGGGCATTCTGAAATTCTCAGGAAGTTCTTCGTGTGTGTGGCGTCGACTGTCACTCCGATGCTGCCATTGCTGTGATAGCGACGTTATTTTTGTTCGAGTGTGCATAATCCCAGTCGAGCTCAGTCCGTCAAGGTCGTAGAGGTTTCCGGGCAGGCTTGGACAGTTGCTTGTACGGGAGTGGAAATCAGAGAGTTACATCCTGAAGCAACAGGGGCACTATTTTGATGTAAACTGCCTTGCATATTCACCAGATTCTCAACTCTTGGCCACTGGAGCAGATGATAACAAAATTAAGGTAAAGGCATTTAGAGGTGCTTTTATGTGTGAAAATGATTGTTAGCTTACGCATTATCAATGGTAGTGTAATTAGATTATGCAAGTTATGTAAAAAGTTTCTAAAGTAGTAGTCACAGCATATGAGGCAAAATTTGAAGTTAGCATTTATTTTAGTTTGCTAGGGACGCCATAGTTATAAGTTCGTGTAGTATTTCAATCCATCAAACTGCTGAAGCAACCCTTTCTTTCAGGTTATATTTTCGAATTGTTTAAAACCAATACATGAAATAAGTAGAACATATAGTCGAGTTAGGATTGGCCTTTAATAAAAGTGAGATGAGCCTCGCCGCACTAAATACACAATTGCGGGGCCCTCAAATAAATTTTTACAAAAAAAAACTTAGACTCGGGAAGACCGATTAGCGAATTTCACGGTCTTTCCCAAAGTTAATAAAGACGATAGACTCTTTAGGCACGGTTTGAAAATAAGTTACTTTTCTAATTACGGGTGCGCATTTATGTGACCCAAATCTATTCTCGGCGAAATCGAAAATGCATTAAAATCACAGGCGTACTGGTTGCGGTGTGACTCGAAATGTGTTTTCGTGACGTCGCAATTCTTCTAAAATTAAAAAGCGGAACATAAAAGCACATAATGAAAATATATAAAGAAATCACATAAAAGCAAAAATTGCAGTTGAGCGACCGTGCTAAAATCACGGAATCCGGGAGTGCCTAACACCTTCTCCCGGGTTAACAGAATTCCTTATCCAGGTTTCTAGTTTCGCAGACTGTATTACGAAGTCATAAATTTCCTCGGTTCGGGATTAAACCGGTGACTTGGGACACCATTATTTTTCCAAGTGGCGACTCTGATTAATAAATGGATCCCGTCTCGATTGTCCTTTAATTGGAAAAACTCCCTCGCGCCTCGCGGGTGCGTAAAAAGGAGGTGTGACAGCTCTGGCGACTCTGCTGGGGATAACTAACCCAGAACTTCGGTTCAGGGTCTAAGAATTCGAGCTCAGTTAAATTGTTGTTTTGTCCATATCTGATTTTACTATATGTTTAATTAACGTGCTACATGTCTACCGCTTTGATACTAGTTGCATTGTATATACAAACTGTTATATGTTTACCGCTTGGATATTACGTGAACTGTATATAAAACTGTGCCGCAAACCCTTCACTTCTCACCCCCGGGATGTGCTCACTGGTTGAGACTCCTTATTCTGTTAGTGTCATAACCCGAAATAATAAAGAGGCTCGGAAAGTTTCTAAGCCGGCTGGCCTTTTGGTTCCCGGAAAGGAGCTCCTTCCTCAGCCCGAGTTGTCCGCTTGGGTACACAGTCTAGAACACATACCCGGGTTTTGAACTTAGAATAACGTGACTTCATGCCGGATCCCTAGTAGGAAACGATTATTTGCATCACGTTGCATTTGACTTAGGGGACTCAACACAGGGGTTGGGTCCGTCTAGGACAGGTGACCCGGTAATCAAAGACCGAGCATATTATATGTTGCATTTATTTATCATGTATTGTTATGATTGGTTAAATTCCTGAAAAAAAAAATAGAATTTTGAATTTTGGAATAGAAAAATATCAAAAATATTGACGAAATGCTGTCGAAAATTTGAAAATTTGAAAAAATAGGAAGAGCAATTTTGTTGAAATAATTGGTCATAAAATAATCCGACCGAACTACGCAGGTTTGATTCTCGCCACTAGGTGGGATACGTAGGCAACCCTCATCGGGTCCAACCACCCCTTTAAAAAAATAAAAAAAAAATATGTGTTTAATTTTGTCAATAAAATCGAAGTGATGCCGTTTTTGAAAATAGCCGAATGTTCCGAAAGGACCCCGGAAGGCTATTTTTGCAAAAATAGCCACTTTGAGTCATTTTAATAATTTGCGGGCACAACCTTGAAATATTCCTTGTGGAAATGTTGCAAGGCCATAGCCGCAAAATCAAGTCCGGGTTCACACCCTTTTTGCAAACATAACCAAAAAATGTCAAAATTTTTATTTTGTTATAAATAAGTCGGGTAATGCTATTCTTGCTTGAAATAAGCCGAATGTCCCTTAAAAGGACGCCGGAAGGCTGTTTTTTGCAAGAATAGCCATTTCGAGTCGTTTGTAAATAATTTTGGACACAACCTTGAAATGTTCCCTCGCGAAAATGTTGAAAGGTTGTATCCGCAAAAATCAAGTTTTGAGTCATCACTCAACTTTACAAAAAATAACCACTTTATCAAATAAGCCATTACATGGCCGGTCTTTGCATAAATAGCCACTTTTGGCGTTTGAACTTCTTCAGTCTTGTATTGGACTGTGTCGGTGCTGAACGATGCCCCACAGGCCCCATGATAAAAATTTTGAAATAAAGTTTTGCAGAAAGAGCCACCTTCTCTAAATAAGCCATTACATGGCCAATTTGTAAAAAATAGTCACAATTGACATCAAAAACTCTCAATCTTTTGTTGGCCTATGGCGATGCCGAACGATGCCCCATAGGCCCCAGGATAACAATTTTTTGATTTTGCGTCTTCTGAAATAAAATTTTGCAAAAATAGCCACTTTGTCTAAATAAGCCATTACGTGGCCATTTTATGAAAAATATAGTTTTGGGTTGGTTTATGGTGATGCCGAACGATGCCCCATGAGCCACGGGATAAAAAAAAAAAAAAAAAAAAATTTCAAGTTTATCTTTTTTAATTAATTAAATTTCGCAAAAAATAGTCATTTTGTCAATTAAGCCATTATATGGCCAATTTTGTAAAAAATAGTCAATTGATATTAAAAACTTCTTAGTCTTGTGTTGGTTTATGGCAATGCCGAACAATGCCCCCATGAGCCGCAGGATGAAAAATTTTTAAGTTTATCTTTCTTAAATAAATTTTGCAAAAATAGTCATTTTGTCAAATAAGCCATTATGTGGCCAAATTTGTAGAAATAGTCATAATTGACACAAAAAATATTCTGATTCTTGTAGAAATCTCTGGCACAAGGCGTGAAAGTTTTTTCTGTGAGAGTTTGTAGTTGGAGTGAGCTTTTACAATTTTTCTTCAAAGAAAACAAAAAAAAAATCAAATAAATATCTCTTTACTTCTTGCATTAATTTGCAAGAACTACGCTCGGTCTGATTCATGCGGGGTCATGATACGTAGGCAATCTCCAAAAGATTCGACCACAACTGTATATGTATATATATAATATAAAATAAAAAAATAAAAATAAAAAAAATAAAAAAATAAAAAAATAAAAAAATTGATAAGGACTGTCTGAGTCCATTCTAACATGTTTTGTCTTGAATTGTAAAGTAAGTAGAAGGTGGTTGGTTTGTGACAAGCGGACAACGCAAGATCCCCGAAAGATGGTACATGAGGAAATAACCCAAAGATTGAAAAGCTTAGAACATCGGTTGAAAAACACGCACGGGTTGGTAGATCAAAAGAGTGTTTCTTTCAAAGATCTATGCTTGTTTCCCGATGTCCACTTGCCACCGGGTTTCAAGATTCCCAAATTTGAAAAGTACGATGGACATGGACACCCAATAGCCCACTTGAAAAGGTATTGCAATCAACTAAGGAGTCCGGGAAGAAATGAAGAATTGTTAATAGCTTACTTTGGGGAAAGCCTTATAGGAGTAGCCTCTGAATGGTTTTGGGATCAAGATGCATCTCGCTGGCACGTCTGGAACGACATGGCACAGGCTTTTGTCAAACAATTCCAATACAACATTGAAATTGCCCCAGACCGCATTTTCCTTTCAAATCTGAAGAAGAAATCAAGTGAAAGTTTCGGGGAATATGCCCTTAAATGGAGAGAGCAAGCGGCTCGTGCTGAGCCACCCATGGATGACCATGAGTTAATCACTGTCTTCCTTCAGGCTCAAGAGCCGGATTATTTTCAGAACATGATGTCTGCGGTTGGTCAATCCTTCCTGGATGTAGTCAAAATGGGAGAAATGGTAGAGAACGGTCTTAAGACAGGCAGAATTATAAGTCAAGCGGCTCTTAAGGCTGCAGCTCAGGCTGTCCAATTTGAATCTAGTGACACAAATGAGAGGGATGAAGAAGTCATGATGATATCAGGGTCAAGAAAAGGTTCAAGAAGAACACCTCGACGGTATGCGATGTCTCGACAGGTTTTCCATAATTCCCCTGAGCATTACTATCCACCTCCGAACCCACCATACCCAGTTGATTCACCCCAGTATGTTATTCAGCCATCAAATCATCCAAGAAAGCGAGCACGAGCATCACAAAATCTCTATCAGCCTCCGCAAAATTTCCAAATACCTTATAACCCACTTCCAAACCAAGGGCATAGAAGGGAACCGAAGTTGAAGGATAATTTCACACCAATAGGAGTTTCCTATGCAAGCTTATTTGAGAAGTTAAAACAACAGGACATGATTGCACCCATCCCTCCAAATCATGTGGACCCACGTGCAAGGAGCTTTGACCCATCTAAAAGGTGTGAATACCATTCCCATGCCCAGGGGCACAACATGGAAAGTTGTCGGGATTTGAAAAGGGAAATAGAAAGGATGATCCAAGAAAGATTGATTGTGATTCATAACAGTGACACCCAGAATATCGTGCTGAATCCGTTACCTGCACCTGATGATACACACTTTCTGGCGGTGATGCCTGGTGGCACGGAATATGAGAATCCACTCGGGAATTTGCCGATTGAAATGAGAGAAGGCCCTAGTGGTTTTGATAATCAAATTCGTGGCTAAATGTCAGGCTTATCAATTGGAGAGTCATTGGTGGTGGCTTATTTTGTTGTCATTTCTATTTGTCCGAGTTATTTCAGAATGGTAATCCGAATGTTGTTTTGTGCCTCAAACCTTTTATCCTTGTATTTTTCTTTTGATCATAGTGTCTCATCTTAAGGGGTCTAGGTTTGTTCTAAGTATTGTAACCCCAGTTTTATTTTTTGGTTGTTCGAGTCGTTGTTTTATCGGTTAATGCAATGACCTATTTTATATTATTTCTAGACATTTTCTGTTATTTAGTCCTCTCCTTCCTATAGTTCTTTTTCTGCTAGCTCTAGTGACATGACGTGCGCGCATAGTTCTGGCCCGATCTTAAAAGTTAATCACAAAACCATTGGGAGGTGATCGAGATATTTAAATGAAGTAAGAACGGTTTGAGATTATTCAAATCCCGAGTCATGTGAAACCGCGGCAAGTAAAAAGGAAACAGTCAAAGGCAAGCTGGCCAAATCGACGTGAGGTCGTTCATAATAATGAAAATGAAAGTGTTGTCCAACCGTGCTTTAAAGATAAGACGAATGTTAGCCGTGTTGTTTGCACTTGGTATGTTTTGAAGATTGGAATGACGAAGGCATTTTGTTCTGCTACCCAAACACTTTATCCTTCGTTAACCCTTTGAGCCTTATTTTGATTTCTTTCATACCCCTCCTTCGGAATCGGTACCAAAATTAGAAACACAAATGGGGAAGATAAAGAAAGAAAAAGAGAAAAAGAAAAACAACGAAAACAACCAAAAAAAAAAAAAAAAAAAAAAAAAAAAGATGAAAAATGAAAAGGAAAAACTAGAAAAACAAGGAATTGGGAACTACGTTTGACCTGATTCCTCAAAGAGGATACGTAGGCGCTTCACAGCTCGGTCATAGTGTAAATAAAAACCAAAAAATCCCCAAGCAAGAAACATGGGCAATAATAAAAAAAAAAAAATTGTTTATGTAAGGAAAATATAGGATTCCGAAGGTTGTAATTTTGAACCCAATTTGTTTTATTTTGAGCCTTTAATACCCTTTCTTTCTAGCCCTGTCCAAACCCACATTACGGTCCAAAGAAAGACCTTTTGACCAATCTTCAAAAGAGGGTGAGTTAGGCAAATGAGAGAAGTTTCATCGGGACATAACACTCTGATTCCCAGCAGAAAGACTCCGATCTCTAGCAGAAAATAGGAGAGTCTTAGCAGTAACACCACCAATCCCCAGCGGAAAAGTAACACAAATGAGAGAGTCTTAGCGGTGAAAACCTTCACAGGCACCATAAGGCGATGAAAGCTGAGAGAAAACCGAAATGAGAGAGGCTTGGTAGTGAAAACCCCTCGGGCACTACAAGTCGAACGAAGGTTGGAAATGAGATAGGAAAGCCCCAGGAGAAGATTACAAAAGGCGATTTAACGACGGAGGATAGTTTATATGTGCATGTCATGTCCATCAGAGTTGGTATCCACGTTTGATAGGGTTATTTTATAATTTTTCTTTCTAGAGAGTCATCCTCGTTTTTTTTTTCTTTTATTCTGTTTCCTTTTATCTTTCTCCTTTCATAAAAAATTCCCCAATAGAGTCTGTTTGTAAGAAATGACTTCAAAATTTTCCATCAGCTTTCCAATTATGCAAGACGAAATTTGATTGGTACACCCAAGTGGTATAAGTGAGGAGGGATTAAGCGCAAAGCCAGTGTCCAGAAGGATATTCCCCAACAATAGGAAATCGACAAAGGGGTGGATCGGTGTGAAAAGGATATCTCAATGAAGGTTAATGACCTCGAGGCCAAGGCCAATGAGACTCAAAGGTCGGGAAATGCCCATTCCTTAGATATGCCGCCAAAGAAGGGGAGATATCCCCAGCAGAAAGGTATTTTCAGTGACAAGGGTGAATAAAGAAAATGGTTCACCAATAAAACATGCAAGGTCTTCACGAAGGGTCACTATTATAGGACTTCGGGTGGTCAGTGGAAAACCACGTGGAAAGGTTCGCGAATAAAGAGTCGTCAAGGAAGGCGGGGAAGCAAGAAAGGAGAAAGCTATCCCCAGCATGAATATTTTCAGTGACAAGGGTGAACAAAGGAAATGGTTCACCAGTAAAACATGCAAGGTCTTCACGAAGGGTCACTATTATAGGAATTCGGGTGGTCGGTGGAAAACCACGTGGAAAGGTTCGCGAATAAAGAGTCGTCAAGGAAGGCGGGGAAGCAAGAAAGGAGAAAACTATCCCCAGCATGAATATCATCAAATGATAACATCCATAAAGAAAATGGT
Source organism: Nicotiana noctiflora (assembly GCA_032618575.1). Lineage (NCBI taxonomy): Eukaryota > Viridiplantae > Streptophyta > Magnoliopsida > Solanales > Solanaceae > Nicotiana > Nicotiana noctiflora. Next base: position 28,443 of record JASVEL010006965.1, read on the forward strand.
TCACCAGTAAAACATGCAAGGTCTTCACGAAGGGTCACTATTATAGGAATTCGGGTGGTCGGTGGAAAACCACGTGGAAAGGTTCGCGAATAAAGAGTCGTCAAGGAAGGCGGGGAAGCAAGAAAGGAGAAAACTATCCCCAGCATGAATATCATCAAATGATAACATCCCCGACAGGGTCTGACAATGAAACGCAGAGCAGGGAAAGAAGAGGAGAACCATCCCCAGCAGGAGCACCACAACCATCCACCACATTTTAAAACTAACTAATTTTTCTTTGATTTGAAACAGGAAGAAGAGGGGTTGTTGGCAGAAAAGCATGCCACGAAGAAGATTCTCAAACTGGG